>JARHVA010003907.1:1557500-1590000 GCA_037957365.1 Torreya grandis
ATACTATTGATTGATTTTTATTATGTCTAATGTGTTGAAGTAATAAGTGATAGATATAAAATGACTTGTGAAGTCCTTTATATAGGAGAAAATTTATTTCAAATTTGGGAAATTTATTTTCATTTGGCCAACATGGGAAAACTTAAGGATGAAGGTAAGAAATAGGGTAAGACTCAAATAGTAAAAGAAACTGACTGTTAGAACTAAAAATGGCTCTAGACAAGAGCATTGAAAATGGACACTAGTGGCATTGATGCTATAGTCTAACTCCAATGCTCCTACTCTATAGTCTCAAGACCTAGGGGATGAAAAAAGGATTAAAAATATGACTTGACTGAGGTGGAATGACTATTTGAAAGGCTCAAGCTGATTAGAAATAAGAAAAAAGGTGACTCAATCATAGAACAAGACCAGGATGATAGAAATGAAAAACATGGCCAAATGGGAACAAAGCCCATATTCCCCAATCAGAGTCTCCTATCAAAGGACTATGAAAATACATGATATGTGTGGTTGCTTTACCAATTTAGGGTGTATACATTTTCCCCCCTTTTAATATAGTGATGTAATGAAATGAAGTACTAGAGTAAAAGAAAGAAAAAAAATGTCTACTTGAACCTACTTGTGTGGAGATAAGTGTGCTAAAAAAAAGGGTCTAACTCACTTCTTGTCCAAGGAAGTGGATGGAGAACTAAATAGTTCCTAGATAAAAAATGAATCCTTGAAACGGATGCACCCTATACTAAATCTAAAAGTAGAATCTATATAACATGGAGAAGGAAGGCAATTCTTGTTCTCTATGTTGAATCTAATTGGAATGAGAAATGATCAGAGGGCCAAAACCAATGTCTCTCCTATATTTCACATAAACTCATGTAATCTAGAATGTGTGCATAGAATATGTATATTGTGAGGAGAAAAATATATCGTGCCCCCACTCTGAATAATATGAACTAGAAATGAGAAGTGTTAAGAGGTCCAAAACCAATGTCTATCCTTTGTCCCACATAAACTTGTAGAGTTTGGGTCTGGGTAATGCTATGGACCAACTAATGTAGATAATTATATGGTCCAACCCAATGACATCGTGGGTATAGCTAGGTGTAATCTAAAACTTTGGTAAATGTGTAAGAAGAGAATGGCATGTCTTTACCATTCCAATATGTATAATCCTGGATGATAAAGAACATGAACATATATGTTATGCCCCCAAATCTAGTATGTGATTGATTCATATGTATAGTCTAAAAATATGTATAAACACATGTGATATGAGCTATCATGTCATTCCCCATATTCAAAATTGGAGATCAAAACAATGTGCTATGTACGATGCCCATAATTTGTTATCTGGTCCTATAACTATATCAAGATGTATGAAGCTATATGTATGAGATGTGTAGTATGTACATACCCCCAAATATGATATCTAGTTTGAATATATATCAAAGAAAATATAACTACATATAATAAACCACTATATATCTAACTAATTTATGAATCTATAAAATGAGGATATGTCCCTTTGAATGTACTGAGTAATGTTGAATGACCCATGTAATCATAATCACTTTATATCTAGACTGATCTAAGCTAAATCTAATAATTAGACTATTAAAGGTGTAAAAACCATGTTGAGTGACCCATGTAGTCTAAATCACTATATTATTTTGAGCAATCTAATCTGAATATGATATTCTAAATATTTGAGGTGTAAAAACCATGCCAAGTAACCCATGTAGTCTGAATCACTTTATATTTCAACTGATCTGAGTTGAATCTAATAATTTGAATATTGAAGGTATAATAACCATGGTGTATCCACTTATGAAAATGGATGGGTATGTTGGGTAAGTGTAGGAATAGGAATAGTAGGAATGATGCCCCCTTCTGGGGAGAGAGATGAGATCTGTGATAGAGGAGGTTGAGCCAAAAGTGATGACTAATGACATAATGATAGAAGTGAGGTTGGTATAGATTGAATTTATTGAGAATTTGCTTCAGTTATTAGACTGAGTTGGTTTAAAATTTGAATGAGTTTTTGATTTGTTAGGCTGAATTGCATGATAGTTAAATGAGTTGTTGATTGATTACGATGAATTATTTGATAGTTGAATGAGTCTTTGATTGGTAGTACTGAATTGTTTGTCTATGTAAAAATTAGTATAGAGATGTGTGTGACATAGAAGGTAGATGATGTACTAAGAGAATGAGGCTCATGTGATATCGAATGTATCATTATTATGATTCTTTGGAATAAAATGGCTTGTAAAATAGAGATACAAGGTTGAAGTTATAGGAAAAATGGTATTTTGCTTTGAATAAGAAAGTTGTTTGATATAGGAGAATTCGATTGATTCTTGATTCATTTGTTCATTGACTAGGTTGATATTTGGAGATCTAGTTTAGGAGATATTCTAAGGAGATGAACACCTACTGCAGCCCAATTTGAGTAGTTAGTATCATAGATTGAGGCTAGTGAAGAGGTTACCATGGTAAGTAGGTGAAATGTTTGATTTTTGGCTATTTGGAAGCCTATTTTTGATGTTTTTGAGTTGTTTTATGAAATTTTCACTAGTTCCAATGCTCCTATCTAGGAGTTAGTGCTCTTGTCTAGTCTTCAATGTTTCTATCCAAGTTTTGGTGTTGTTGTCTAGTGTTACTATACTTTTGTAGTGTTATTGTCTATTAGGTCTAGTTTTCTACAATTTTTAGTTATTTCTTATCATTGTGTAACTTAACTATTTTTTTTGGCATGGTTAACTAATATATATGTTGCTTGCTAGTGTTTTTGAATGGTGACATATAGATGAAGGTGATTTTTAGAGGTCAAGTTATGGATACATTATGGTTGTTACCTTTATCAATTAATGAGAGGGTTATGATAGATGAAGTAGGGTTGGGTCATGTGTGTGAACTAGGCCCTATGCAATTAGATAGGTCTATGATTATGACCTTATGTGAGAGGTAGAATATAGATACATGTACTTTTTGACTTCCTACTAGGGAGATTACAACTATTTTAGAGGATGTGAACCATATTCTACACTTACCAGTTAATGGGTGTTAGGTGACATTATAGGATGACAGAGGTGTGAATGTTATTGATCATGCATCCCTATATTTTGTTGGTGTGCCCTCAGGCATACATAGGAGAGGCAGTGATAACAATGTATTATTATAAATTATTGTATATTCAAGTGTTCCAGACCTATGGAGGTGGTTGGCTATGTTTTTGGCTTCATTTATTGTTGTAGCTGGGAGTTGGGTGTCGATTACATATATGATGCCTAGGATCATGCAGTTTATAAAGGTGTATGACACTATATTCTCATGGGGTAGGATTATGCTTATACCCACTTATATAAGGATCTTTATCAATTTACTCAGAAGGCATTCAATGGTGGTGTGAGTGTAGCTACTTTATTACATTGTTGGGATTATAAGCATATAAAATTTGTATGGTTAATAGGATTTTTGAAGGAGAGGTGGGAATCCCCAAAACTATATGGGGAGTAGTGGAAAAGTAAATTGGCTATCTGATCTCCTGGGATTTATAACTATAGATGAGTTTTAGATAGATTAGTGCCTCAACATATCATATGGAGGCCCTATAGAGGATTCCCTAGGTGGCTCAAGGATGGACTATAGTTGTAGTATATGAGTGTCAATTATTGGATACATGACCATTGGGTTAGAGTGTATGAGTGATTTTAATATGAGTACGCGACTAGATAGTTTGGGCTACCACATGATGTGCCCCCTATAGTATGCATGTGGGTGAGGACTGTAGGGGCTCTAGTGAGGGTACGAGATCATGGGAGACCTATCGAGTCTAAGATGGCACCATTACCTTTGGATGTACGAGATGTGGCTATAGATATTCCTAATGTAGATAATGTTGGATGCACAAAGGTATATACCATATGGTGGATGAGGCATCAATGGGATCTATTATATCCTATTGATCAAGAGGATGTCCCTGAGTATCAGGACCCTACTCTAATCTAGATAATGGGAGGTAAGCATTGATTATATTTGAATTATTTTTCAAGTTTGCACATGTTTGAGATTTTTTTAAAAATGCATGTCTAACATAGTGTTGTAATTTTTGCATGCAAGTGGAATAGAAGGTGCTCAGGATGAAGCATAGGCTAGGATAGGAGGTGGAGATGATGGGTTTTGAGAGACCATAATTAAGTCTACACTTCATGATCTCACATGGCATGTTCTTATTGATATTGTGGAGGAGGGTTTGATAAGGTTGATATAGCTATTGTTTATGCTCATTTGTTTAATAGGGATACTATGGCTACAATTGCATATGTTAGGGTAATAGGAGAGAGGGATGAGTTGAGGGCTGAGCTAGATAGGCATAGGATACCTACACCTGATTATAGATCAGTGAGTATGTGGATCATGGATGAGTACACACATTTGTAGAGGTAGTATGTGAACTTGTGTGAGGAGCATGTTTAGTTACTGGAGCAAGATAATTGATATAAGATGCATTTAGGAGCTTGAGGAGGTGTGAGATCATTGAGTGCAATAATGGATTATGGGACTAGTGCTGGAGGAGAAAGTGAGACTGAGAATGAGGGCATGATGCTAATTTATGATTAATTATAACTTTATATGATGTATATCTTTTGAAAACATTGCTATATATATGGATATTATTCATATTTTAACTCATGCACACTGTGTTATGGGTTTTGAAATATATTATTATATTCATTACATATGGTTTTTTTTAAAGTAGTTGATTTGGTACTGATGTTGAGGCTATTTATGTTTGGTAAAATGGCACTTGGGATATGTTATTTGATTGTTTTAATAAGTGTGATGATAGATTTTTATTTTGAACTATATGAAAGTAAAGAACTTTATTTGGTTTGTAATTATATGTAAGCAAAAAAAAATTGTTTTTGCAATTAAGAAATTATTGGGATAAATTGAGTTGGTTTGAGATTGGTAATTTTTTTGAATGTGTTTAGTTGGTTTAATGTTGGTAAAGTAGGATTTGGTGAGATATATACATTGATAAGATGGTTTAGGTTATGGATAGTTATTGGAAATTAGTAATGTTAGTTGTTAATATGTGGGGATGTAAGATAACAGACTATGTATAATACTTTCTTGAGAATGGCTCAAGAATATGAAGGCTAGCTAGACCTTTGGCTCTAACATTGCCTTGCTAAGTCAAGCTATGAATTGATGCTAGTATAAATGTGCATCATATCCCTCTATGTTGTATCACTATCTAAACCTTGTTTTCCAATTGAACAAGTGCCCATACTACTCATTGTGTAGGAATATGCTCTTTATCTAATACAGTTTGCTATGTACTAATTGTAGCTGGATGTGGAGATGCTAGAAAATGTAGTTTTATTGGTCATGTAACTAAAACTATGTGTTGTGAAGAAGACTCATTTATCGATAATCGTATATCCTATGGCCTCTACTATGATGTGTATGATTAAGCCATAGATCGAGATGGAACTAAAACCTATGATGTGGGCTCATTTAATCTCAATCAGATTGTTGTAGGAGATAGGACCTAAAAAATATGGCCATAGTGAATATTTGTCATGAGCAGTACTTTGTGATGTGGATTTATTTAATCTTAGTTGTAGCATGTTACTATGTGAGATAAGACCCATAAAATCTAGCTGTAGTGAATATTTCTCATTAGTAGTACTCTACTATGGTGCTTGTGACTCTGTTAGATATGTGTATGGAATTTCACTATGTACTCCTCGAACTACACTTATATATGTAGGTTGTTCTCACTATATAAGTTTCTAAACCTTTTTAATGGGTGGAATATGAGATTTCCTATGAGGCTCTATCATAAAACCTACATTAGTCTCATAATGAGTGACTGATGCTTCCTATGAAGGAATGTCTTGGGATGACTCAGGCATGGGTGAATGAGGTCTATGGTTCCATGGTGGATGAGATTTTGATGCCCCTTGTGTGAATGCTATGATTTCATTATCAACACATATATTAATGCAATCTCTAAGTCCATAACAATAACTATATCTATGTCCATGGATACAGTGATAGTTACAAAAGGGTCAATGTGGTTATTTATTTAGGAGATGTGGATCTCATCAATGAGTAGAAATTTATGTGATTAAACTCCTAACTAATAGTGTTAATAATATGATAGATAGGCTATCCTAATCTGAATCAAACTATAATGGTGCCTTGATGTTTTTATCTATATTACATACCATAGGTTGTGCTCTATAGATAAGATCTTTATATTTAACTAGTTGCTTTTTTGGTTGTGGTCTCCAATCTTGTTTAGGACATGGTGGATACTATGTGCTAGGAGTTGTAGATGCTTCTATGAAATATAGAGTAATCTGATCAATTAAATCTACCTCATTCAATCCTAATTTCTTTTCCAAAGCTAGAATTCTATAGCATTAGTGCTTGAAAAAAGAAATAGTAATTACAACAATAGTAATTATCTTCATTGTAAATGAAATCATTTTCCACATTTTTATATAATGTGTAATTTTAAAAATTTGTCTATTCAATGTCATAATTATGAGAAAATTTTAGAAATTGATCTATGGGATGAGAGGGAAGAAGTGCCTTAGTGGCCATTTTATTTCTTTCACTAAAGAGAATATTGAAAAGCACTTTTATGAAAACAAATGCAAAAATAACTATGAACATAGAGATTTTGAAAATACTTTTGACTATCTAAACAATTTGCAAAAATTCCAAAGTATTTTTCTAAAAATTGTAAGGAAAACTTTGGGTTTGAGGAGCTAGTTTGGAAATCTAGGGTTTTGGGTTAATGTTTTAGAATTTTTGAAACTTATGCAATAATTTTTAGTTTTTAAAATAATTTTGAATAGGATAAATACACTAAAATTTATATAAAAATAAGAACTTTGAAATTAAATTTTTGAACAAGAAAACTACTAATATTGAAAATTTTAAATTATTTTTGACAATGTAAATAATTTGCAAAAATTCCAAAATGTTTTTCTAACATTTACAAGGAAGGAGGCTTAGGGTTTGAGGACCTAGTTTATAAATCTAGGGTTTTAATCTAGGGTTTTAGAATTTTTGAAAATTATGCAATAATTTTAAATTCTAAAAATAGATTTGAATAGAATAAAAGCACAAAAATTTATACAAGAATTAAAATTTTGAAATTAATTTTTTCACATAAAATTTGAAGGGAAAACCCTAAAGGTACCTAGGGTTTTAAATTTTTGTTAGAATTACGTCAATTTGACCAAATGTTTTATTATTTTTGGAAGAACTAGTGTTTAGTTCCTAAATAGTAAGGGGTATGGAATACGGGAAAGAATCTAGTTTAATAGGGTAAATATAGATTTATAAGAAGTAAATTATATGAGAAAAAGAAATAAACTTATCTAAAAATAGGCTGAGATAGATGATTTAGGAGCTAGAAATTGAGATGTAGGACTATGACACTGTCTAAAATCTCTAACTAGCATTTATTTTTTGATTGGATAAGAGCACCAAAACTAGATAGGTGTGGTACTGGTGCTATAGTCTACCTCTTGTTTTGTTGTTCTCAAGATCTAATATTTCTATATTTTGTTCACCAAGTTAGTGTGATCCTGTGTATAAAATCTTAGATTCCAAAAATTAATAGATCTTGTTGTAGGTCTATTTTAATCTCCAAAACCTTATATTCGCCTACACACATACAACTAACAAAAGCATCAAAATTAGAAAAGGGAGAAAAATTTGGTTAGGGTAATAATGATCTCATGATATAGAACCTCTATTGTCTTGATCACTACCTACATTAACCCTCAAGTTTGGGTCTCAAGATAAATGTAGTTCTCCCTTATGTAATGTGAATAATCAATATGCATGATAGATGCAAGAATAAATTTCACCTACGACCTTCCTTGATCAAGGATGTAAGTCTATGTGTAATGTTGAATGCGAAGCTATATTATTGTGTGATTTTTATTAAGTCTAATGTGTCAAAGTAGTAAGTGCTAGATATAAAATGCCTTGTAAAGTCCTTTATATAATATTGTCTTTATTTCGCATTTAGGATATTTATTTGCATTTGGACGACATGGAAAATCTTAAGAATGATGCTAAGAAAAGAGGTAAGACTCAACTATCAAAAGAAACTAACTATTATAAATCAAAATGGCCCTAGACAAGAGCACTGGAAATGGACACTAGTGGCACTAGTGCTATAATCGAACCCTAGCAATCTTGTCTTATAGTCGTAGAACTTGGGTGGATAGAAAGAGCATATAAAACAAGACTTGGGTAAGGTTGAATGATTTTTTGAAAGGCTCGAGATGACCAAGAATAAGCAAAAAGGTGACTCAATCATAGAACAAGACTAAGATGATAGAAACAAAAGACATGGCTAAATCTAAACAAAGCTCATATTCTCCAGTCAGAGTCTCCTTTGAAAGGACTATGAAAAGACATGATATATGTGGTTTCTTGACTAGTTTAGGATGTATACACATTGTAATAAAACCAAGAAAACCTTGTTGAATAAATTTGTACCTTATGTCCTCAACCAAATTAAAACTCACATAATTTTTAAATTTCATTTTTTTTAAAAGACTCTCCATTTGGTGAACATTTAGCTTTTTATATAATTTCCTTTAAAAATAACACCAATTGGATGTGGACATGTGTTTCTTATTTTTTCTTTTTTTTTTTGATTTTTTATAAACCATAATAACTTTTAGTTCCTTTTTGAAGAATTTTAAGCAAGCTAGTGGCTCTATAAGGATTCTTCAAGACACCCACATATGACCTATTGGGTCTCACACATTAAATCATGTGTATATGATCGATAAATTTCCATCACATTCCATGTTTGAACATGTCTTTAAAATATTAAGTTTTAAAAGTTTACAAAGTATTTGGATTCCAAAATCTCATCCAAATGTAATGGTTAAACATCTATTTTACTAGTACATGGGTTCAGACGACTATAAAGGAAACAAGTTTCATAATTTTTAACAATATTGTATAACATTAATATTTGAAACATATATGTCAAAAATTACATGAAATTATTCATACAATTCTAAGGTATTATAAAAACATGAATGTGTAGGTGAACTATGAAATTTCTATGAAATGTACGTATTCTTTGTTAGATCCTTACATTTCTTGATTTTATTGGTCAAATGTGTGTCGTGCTTACTCATTTCATCAATAAATACTTCCAAATAATATACTAATTTAAAAAATATCTGTAGAATAATATCAAACACAAGTACATAATACATATAAAATGCAGCTTACTTCCTCAATACTAATAATTATCTCAAAATAAACCAATTGACCCATAAGTAACCCACAATAAGTCACTAGTATTATATTAATAACATGAGTATTAATTAATAGTTAGGAATCCATTAATACAAATCTAACATAACAATCCATCTTGGTTAGCAAATAAGAAAACCACAAAATCAAATGCATCTAATACACAAATCATAATATGTATTTAATATCAATATATGAATAGTAAATGATACTCATTGAATTAAATGATATTATTTGTAGGTAGCTATCCACTATAATATATAATAAATTGTGTTCATAAACATATACAATACAAAAAATTAGTCTGGTCACCTGGTGTCAAAATGAAAAAGAAATCAGGTCTATCTAGTATGCAAGAGTTGTCTAAATAACTGATAAAGTATAAAAAGACATTGCATCTCTCTTGTGTGAAGCATAATTTCAATTCCTTTTCATAAATTTAATGTTTTGTCTATGATTATTATCTTAGATATGTACTTGGAGTGTTTTTTCACCATGTTATGTTTCCATAATCAATATCATTTAAACACCAAATTACTTATGTCCTATATTTTTATGATTCTCAACGTGCATATATAAGGGGAGATATCATATAATCATGATTTTCATATATATATATATATATATATATATATATATATATATATATATATATATATATATATATATATATATATATATATATATATATATATAGTGACGATGACCTTATATTTCTTACATCATGATCTCAAATGGGAAAAAATATTCATTGAGCATACAGTTTCAAGAAATATCTATTTATAATAGACACAAATGTGGGTTTTACATGATATATTAGGCATGTTACCTATAAACTCTTTTTTTAAGATATAAGTACAATCTTTTACCCCCAAATATAAATCCAAATCATAATTTTTAAAAGTATGCTCCTTGGGCATGTGGATTTTTATATTCACCATGTCGTACTTGGAGACCTATGACTAGGACAACTCTCATAGGTTCCAAACTCAAACATCTAATGATTCATATTTTATTTCATTATGGAATTAATATGATAATAGGTCTAGCTCCATTCTAATTTTTATCATTATGAATTATTATATTTTCATATATTTTTATATAATAAACAATTATTTTTTGGTGTTCACCCATGCATATCTTGAAAAATAAACATCTTCGTAGATTCCCAAATGTTTTTACTTTTGTTCCACATATACATATACAAAATATTTATATCCATACCATGCCTTTATTTATATTTTTATATTCATATACATAATGTAGACACCCAAAATATTTTGTGCATCACGATTTAGTGTTAATTTGAAATTACACATATTTATGTTAGCTAAATTTATATGAATTGGGTAATATGGGCTAACTCATTTACTTACCTCTTATTAAAATTTCACTTCTTGTAGATCTCTTGTATCATTTCATTAACCTAATTTGTTATCTTTATTTACATTATGTTTTGTATCTCCTTTATGTTGGGTAGATCGATAATTTTAATAATGGACCTTAAAATTTTGAATAATGCCTTATAAAATTCTATATGATAGTTATAATTCCATTAGACAACCTTTGGAAAAATAACCATACATTTGTAAATTGATTGGATAGCCCAATTTTTATTTAAATTAAAACTATAATTGTTTGGAGTTTTAAATGTAATATTATCAAACTACATTATACTTTATTTACCAATGAGTTGCATTAAATTTTTTATTTTTTTGAATCAATTAACATAGTCACAATGCAATCACTTAAGAAAAAAATGTCATGTCATTCATTATTTAAATGTTTTTAAAAATCCTTATATTTTTAAATTCACCACCTCTCAAATTTTTAAACACCTAATCCCTTGATGTAAAATTACCATTTAACATTAGAAACTTATTTTAAATATTAGCATCCCTTAGTATCTTATCATTTTTACCAATAAAAATGACACTTCTGATTTATTTATATATATGAATGAAAGACATTAAAAATATATTATTCTAAACCATGAGGATGTAATCCAAAACAACTCTCCATGAATATGTTGGTAAAAAATAATTGTATCCCTTCTTGTGTTATTTTTATTCATCAAAATGATTAATTTATTATTTATGAAGTATATATCTTACCCATATTACATGGTGATGCAGAGGCGTCATTCTCCATACTTGCTAATAAGTTTTCATTAGCATGATTAAGGGTCAATTAAGATCTAAAAAAGTACTTGGAGTGTTTTCCCTCTAAAATTGTATTTCAAAATTGTAAAGACCATGTGATTGGTCACTAGAAGTGATTGTGGTTTAATTAAGTCATTGGAGGTCTTTTTGGAGGCATGAGCTCATAAATATTATATTTATGATTAAAAAGACTTTATCCTCTTGAATAAGTCAAGATAAAGTTTATGAGGAATCTTAGGAGTTGTTGGAGTGATAAGGATAAGACATCTTTGTGGAGAAAAGAAAGGTCATTCGACCTATCTTGAGCATCTAAGCCTATTGAAAGGCATTGTAAGGTTGTTCAAAGAGGGTGAAGTGTGCGAGGAATGTAGGTAGAATAGAATAGGGAAAAAAGACTGAATAAGGCCATTTTAGGCCATGAAATATTTGAGTACAATTATCAGCTTCGACTTTTGAATATTTGCTCACTGGTCGAGATGAGGATTTTTGTCTTGTCATCTCAAAATTAATTGTTAATTATTGGAGTCTTTGAAGAAAATACACCAACCACAAGAACGTGACTGGTGCCATATTTCAAATCTACGCTTGTATGAGGTTGTTTGGTATCTCCATCTAGAGAATAATCCATTTTTCTATCTCTGTCTATAATTTCATTTGTTTCATCAAGGTAATGTGTACAATCTCCATAAGTAAATTCTCCCCTATGATAGAAAAATATTAAACTAAAAAATTAATGCAGTACAGAGAAAAATAAACCAAAAGAAAAAATATATAACTTAAAACAAGAGAGACAGAGAAGCAATTTGATATGCTTACTGCAAAATTGTCTTCATACATCTTTATTGAAAGGAAATAGAAATATATACATAAAACAACAACTATAGAAAAATAAACTAAAAACAAGGAATGGAAACTTTCCCTAAAAGCTAAGATGGGAAACTTTCCCAAACGGAAAAAGAAATATAGAAAATCTTGGGAAACATTCCCAATGAACAAAGACAAATCTGATTTTTATCTTATTTTAACATCTTCCCTAAAATCTCATTTGTGGGATAGCTTCTCATCCCTAAAATATTCTTCAGTCCATTGAAATCTTTTTCTTTCAAAGGTTTTGTCAAAATGTCAGCAACCTAATCTTTGGACTTGCAATAAAAAAGTTTGATTTCTTTATTTTTAATGAGCTCTCTGATGAAGTGAAATTTGATGTCTATGTGCTTGCTTCTTCCATGAAAGACTAGATTTTTAGAAAGTGCAATGGCTGATTGATTATCACAAAATATAATTGTTTCTTCCATTTGAGGCTGCATCAATGCTTCAAGCATCCTTCGTAACCAAACTGCTTGACAACCTACTGAAGTGGCTGCCACATATTCTGCTTCTACTGAGGACAATGCAACAATGGGTTGTTTTTTTGAAGACCATGAAATTACACTTGACCCAAAATTAAAAGCATACCCAGAAGTAATTTGTTCATCTTGATTTCCAGCCCAATCACTATCTGTGTAACTAGTTAACCTCAAAACACCCTTCTTTTCATAAAAAATTCCATGATTTGCAGTCCCTTTTACATACCTTAGTATTCTTTTACCTGCTTGCAGATGAGTATCATGTGGATCCTCCATGAACCTACTTATGAAGCTTACTGCATACATGATATCTGGTCTTGTTGCAGTTAAGTACATTAAACTTCCAACGAAACTTTTATACAAAGTAGAAACTACCTTTTTGCTTTCATAATTTTTGCTCAACTTCAAACCCATGGCAATAGGTGTAATTGTTGGTTTGCTATTTTCCATCTTGAACCTTTTCAAAAAATCATTTGCATATTTTTCTTGTGAAATGAAAATTCCATCACTATTTTGTGTTACTTCAAGACCAAGATAATAGTGCAACAAACCAAGATCAGTCATTTCAAATTCACTCTTCATTGCCACTAAAAATTCTCTAAGCATGTTTTCATTATTCCCAGTATAAATCAAATCATCAACATAAATACAAACTATCATAACATCTCCTTGCTGATTTTGTTTTATGAATAAGGTGGGCTCATAAGGGCATTTTTCAGAAACATTTAAAAAAAAATATGATTCAATCCTTTCATACCAAACTCTAGGTGCTTGCTTTAAACCATACAAAGCTTTCTTTAGTTTGAGCACCTTACCTCTCTAACCTTTAATCTCAAAACCAGGTGGTTGCTCAATATAAATTTCTTCCTCCAATACACCATTTAAGAATGCTGATTTTACATCCATATGAAAGACTTTCCAACGCTTTTGTGCTGAAAGAGCTAAAATCTTGCGAATAGTATCCATTCTAGCAACAGGTTCAAAAACTTCATTATAATCAATACCTGATTTTTGTTTGTAGCCCTTTACTACAAATCTGGCCATGTATTTATTCACTTTACCTTGCTCATTGTACTTTGTTTTATACACCCACTTTACTCCAATTGGCTTCTTATGCTTAGGGAGATCTGCAATTTCCCAAGTTTGATTCTTTTATATGGCTGCAATTTCTTCATTCATAGCTTTAATCCATTTATCATCATTTATAGCTTCTTCAAATGTAACAGGATCACTATTAGCAAAAAATGCAAAATGACAAATATCTTCATTTACCTCTATTGTTTCTTGATATATGTTAGACAAACTCCTTGTTTTCTGTGACCTTTTTAGAGATTCTGAGGTGGATAATGGAGAACTACTTGATGAAACATGTCTATGACTTGGTGGAGATGAAGAAGAACCTCTTCTTAGTGATAACTATTGAATGTTACTACTGGCTCCTGTGTTAACAACTAAAATTTGTTGTTGATTTGTAGCTCTATCTTCAATGTTAACTATTTGATATTTGTCTTCCAATTTCCAACACCACTCTTGATCTTCAAGAAACTTTGCATCTCTACTTATCACCAACTTTTTTGTCTCTAGATTGTACAACCTGTATGCCTTGGATTCTTCAATGTATCCAACAAAGATACATTTTTCTGCCTTATAATCCAATTTCTTTCTAAGTGCATTTGGAACATGAGAATAAGCAATACAACCAAAAATTCTTAAATGACCTACCCGGGGTTTGTATCCTCCCCAGGCTTCTTCTGGTGTCATGCCCCAAACTGAGTTCGTGGGACATCTATTCAAAATATAACCTGCACAACAAACTGCTTCTGCCCAGAAAACCTTAGGTAAATTCTTAACATTAATCATATTCCTTACCATATTTAAAATTGTTCTATTTTTTCTCTCAACTACACCATTTTGCTGAGGTGTATACCTTGTTGTTAGCTACCTTTTTTTGCCCTTTTCAATACAATAATTATGAAAATCATGTGAAATATACTCTCCACCCTTATCAATCCTCAAAATTTTGATAAAATAACCACTTTGCTTCTCAACTAATTCTTTAAATTCTCTGAATTTCATGAAAGTATCAGATTTATTTTTCAAAGGATACACCCAAAGTTTTCTACTATAGTCATCAATAAATGTCAAAAAATATCTCATACCAGATAATGAAGCAACCTCAATTGGTCCACATAGATATGAGTGAACTAACTCTAATGGCTTTGAAGCTCTCCAAGAATCCCTTACTAGAAAGGGTTCTCTATGTTGCTTTCCAACAATACAACCTTCAAATTCTTCATTTGGTCTTTGGATAAATGTTAAACCTGTTACCATGTTCTTTTTATACAAAAGATTTAGTCCACCAAAATTCAAATGACCAAACATAAGATGCCATAACCATTGTGTGTCTTTTACAAGAGCATTGAAACTTAAATGCATATTGTTTCTGATACTAAGAGAAAACATCTTATTACCAGTCATGGGTATTTTGGTTATCAGCTTGTTTTTACCATCAACAATAATGCATGAACTATTTTCAAATTTAACAGTGTGGCCTTTTTGCACAAGTTGACCTACACTTAACAAGTTATGCTTTAAGCCTGGTACATAAAACACATCACCAATATATTTTTTCTCACCTTGTCTTGTTGAGATTAATATCCTCCCTTTCCCCATGACTAGTGCAATTGTATTATTTCCCATCTTGACTTCAGATTTGATAGACTCATCCAAATTCTAAAAAATCTCTTTGTGTCCTATCATATGATTACTGCACCCACTGTCAACATAGCATTTTTCATCATTTACTTCCTCCTTTGTGCTGCATGTTAGCAAGACATATCCTTCCTACCCTTCACCTTCATTTACAGATTGAGCTTCTTGTTTACTTTCATCTGCAATCTTTTTTCTACATTCAGATGCAAAATGTCCATACTTTTGATAGTAATAACATTGTAAAGATGATTTATTATACCTCTGAAAACCTCTTCCTCTTTGCTGAAAGTTTGCTCTACCTCTACCTCTTGCTTGAGTGAAACCACAATTTTATTCATCACTTCTATTGCCTCTTTGACCTCTGCCTCTTTGTTGAAAACGTCCTCCTCTTCCTCTTGAATTTCTACCTCTTCCTCTTTGTGTTGAAGATGATTCTAGTGTTGTTTTTTCTTTCAAAGATACCTTGCTCTTTAAAGCTTTCTCAAGTGGCTCCTTTGTTGATTTATTTATTCTATGTTCATGTGTGTACAATGAAACCATAAGCTCATCTACAGATAAAGATGTTAGATCTTTTGATTCTTCAATAGCTATAACTACATGATCATATTTTTCAGGCAAACTTCTTAAAATTTTCTCTACAATTTTTTGATTAGTCACAACCTCACCATTTGATTTCATCTGATTAACTATATCCATTGTACGAGTAAATAAATCTCCTAAACTTTTTGAATCTGACATTTGTAAAATTTCAAAATCTTTTCTAAGCATTTGAAGGTGAATTGTTCTTACTTTTTCTGTACCTTGAAATGATTGTGCAAGGAGATCCCATGCTTCTTTGGCCTTCGAAGTCGATGTAACTCTTGGAAGAAGAGTTTCATCAAGACCCTGCGCTATGAACCATAATGCTTTCTGATCTTTTTTCTGATTATCCTGTAGTAAATCCCTTTCATTTTGTGTGAGGGCTGCTAATGCTGCTGCATCTACTAGTTCTGAATACCCATTCTGCACAAGATCCCATAGCTCCTGTGACCTGAAAAAAAAATTCATCTGAAAACTCCAAAAATCATAATTTTTTCCATTAAATTTAGGAATTTGTAGCTGTGTACTGTTAACATTTGTTGTCATTTTGAACTGGCTCTGATACCATATGTTAGAAAAATATTAAACTAAAAAATAAATGCAGTACACAGAAAAATAAACCAGAAGAAAAAATATATAACTTAAAACAAGAGAGACAGAGAAGCAATTTGATATGCTTGCTGCAAAATTGTCTCATACATCTTTATTGAAAGGAAATAGAAATATATACATAAATCAGCAACTACAGAAAAAGAAACTAAAAATAAAGAAGGGAAACTTTCCCTAAAAGCTAAGATGGGAAACTTCTCCAAACAGAAAAAGAAATACAGAAAATGTTGGGAAACATTCCCAACGAACAAAAACAAATCTGATTTTTATCTTATTTTAACACCTTCCACATTGTTTTGGAGTTTTCGACTGATTCTCTAGAGATGGTTTTGATACCTCTGTAGTCACTGGTGAAGTCTCAATTTCGTGACTGAGAGTGAGAATACAGAAATCTGTATGTAAATAACCCTGACATGGTGGGAGTTGTACATGATTTACATCCTATGGAGGATAGAGTATCATTTGGAGGAAAGGTGTGACAATTTAGCACCTTTTTGATACATTTATTTTGATTGATTAATGAGAAAAGAGGTACTTTTGTCCATTCCAATCTCTCGGGTTTTTGAGACAAAATACAGTTACGAAAAGTCTTAGAAAAACAATTATATCTCAAAAAAAACTTCAGAAAAAATTCCGAAAATTTGACAGTAGATGCATATTTGAATTACTACTCCAACGAGTATACTTAGAGCTCTATTGGTTAAGTAAATAAGGAGATATGATCAAAATACAGTCGGCAGATTACAAGAAATAAAACAGAAATCTAGGTTTGGTGTTTATAAGGAATTCGTTGAATGATTTTATGAGGGATATATAATCTCCAGTTAAGATTAAATAGTGGGAATGTTAAATTATTCATGGATGTATTCATATCATTTATGATTTTATTATTCCTTTATATTTCAATTGGAATAATGAAGTTTAACCGTGTGACAAATTGTAAGGAATAGTTTCGGTCTGCCTGGGAAAAGTTCACAGTAGCTATTGAATAATTAAAAGTTCACATGGGTTCATGAAAAATAAATGGCGAGTTGATTGAGAAGATTAGTTTTCTCAAATTTCATTCCAAAACTCGACAGGTTTGACTCAAATGTAAAAGGCATTCATTTATCATTTCATAAAAAAAAAAGTTCGAAGTCTGTTTGGATATTATCTGAGTTGACAGTAAAATGAGATTGGGAAATCTTTAGAGCATTTGAAAGTTGTTATTATTAATAAAGTTTATTTGCATTGTTACAAGGTGTGATGGAATGCATTTTAAATGATCATGATTATATCTATATGTTGATTTAGAAAAGTTGCAATATTTTGAATGTTACAGGTCATGATAGCACGATCGTTGAGTGTGATTCAGCATGTATGGGAGTTGAAGTATACAAGGAATGGTGATTCTTAATTTTGAAACGTGATAATAGAAAGAGAGGATCTGATAATGTTGATAATAAATTTATTGTACCTATACGACTAAAAATATTATTTGAATGAGGCTCATTGAACGAAGGCCCAGATTTGAACAAGAATAGAATGAATAGAGTTGTGAGATAAGTAAAGTGTGTGCAAATGAACAATGTATGCAACTCATAAACAAAGGTAGACAAGAGTTAATAATCAGATTCAGAATCAAATTGCAGAAACAAGCATGAGTAGAAATTAAAATATCCTGAAATTCGGCAAGTGACTTTAGATTATTGCCATCATTTTGGTATCAGAACCTGTGAGCTATTGGGCAAATAAATTATTGTTGTTTGAAAATTTTGCAGGGATTGAAAAAAAAAAAATGTGGTTCAAGGAAGCCAAAGTCATTGAGGCTTGCGAAAGGATAAAAGCCAAATAAGGCTTAAAGAACAAGGTAAAGAATTAGAAAAGCTCTTGGGTCAGGTATAAGATTGGGTTTGATTGACAGGTTGTAGTTGCAACAGTAATAGAATCCATTATTTTGAGCATAGCATGAGATTGTTTTTAAAATTAATTGTTTGAATTGACAAAGAATCAGGTTGCATTATTTGTTTTAGAGAAGGTACAGTGGATACAAATGTTGAAGCAATCAGGAGCATATGTCTGTATCACTCCTTTGATTTGAGTGAGAAATTCCGATGTACTGGAAAGTGGCATATGTGGTGGAGGTGGCCTGTTAACATTCTATGGTTGAGGTAAATTTTATTGTTTAGTATTTTTCAGCATCAGTTGATTATGCGTATGGTTTGTTGAGGTATTGCAAATTGGAGAAGTATAAGGAAGGAAATATTAGAAAGTCAAGAAGGTAGTAAAGAGTTAGCTTAGCTACTACAGCATAAGAGGTTGCTCAAAAGAAAAGGTGAATCCAAGGTAAGAAATTAAGATAAAGGTCAAAAGACTAAGGTGCATTAGACTTAAGTGAGACTAAGAAGAAGATGGTCGATTATCAAAAGGCCAAGGTGAAAAAGACTTGGATGAGGTAATGGAACAAGGTGAAATAGACTTTCTTAAGAAAATAATGTTAGTAAAAACAGTAATGGAAACACTGCCTAAGGTAAAGAATCAAAAGATGAGAGAGAAGCAAATGAGATAAAGGGAGATTAGGAAGAGAAAACAAAAAGAAGAGTATGAAAGAGAAGTAAGAGAGATTAAACAAAAGTTAATAGAAATGGAGCTCATGATGGAGGTAATGCAAGATGAAAACCCATGGCATGGATGGGTAAAGAGGAAGAAAAATATGAAATGGCCAGTCAAAGTGATAGAAAAAAGGAGAAAGAGGAAAAAAAAATTGCTAAGCAAGCAATTGAAGGAGGAGCTAAGGAAGCTCAATACCCATGTTTTTATTTCTGACATTGTTTTTGATGTTTTGAATGTAGGTACACAAGTTGTAGATGAAGATGAAGATATATTGTCAATGAATATAATCATGCATGACGAAGAAGATATAGAGGAGGCACATTTCAAACCCCTAACCCTTGATGACGACTATATGAATAAAATTGAAAACTTGGAAGAATGCTTTGGGATACAAGATTTGCCATCAAATGAATCATTTGTCTACATTAGTGAGGAGCTACTGGAGAATGAGTTAGTACTCTTGGATCATGCCATAAACAATTAAGAGGAACATATAGAGAAAAAAAAGTCATTGAATGAACAAGTGTGGTAAGAAAAGCATGATGAGATCCAAGAATCTCTAGTTTTTGTATTTAACAATTTGTTGAGTTGTGTATGTACAGGTTTTTGTGAAGAGTTGAAGAATTTTGAGCAAGGAGTTTTTGAAAACTTTCAAGGACGAATCCTCATCTTGGAAGATCAAGTTGCAAAGAGAAGGACAAGCCATGGAGTAGAATTACATGCTCATCTATATAAGCAATTAATTGAAGAAAACTTGAAATCAAGCCAAAGAAGAGAAAAGCAAATGGAGAAACTAAGAAATTGGAAAAAAAGGGGAAGAAATCGTTTAAACAAGGGTTCAAAATTCTTTTGTACATAGGGAATATGATGCAGGGGGCATCATTCTCCATACTTGTTAATAAGTTTTCATTAGTATGATTAAGGGTTAATTAAGTTCTAAAAAAGTACTTGGAGTGTTTTCCCTCCAAAATTGTATTTCAAAATTGTAAAGACCATGTGAATGGTCATTAGAAGTGATTGTGGTTTAATTAAGTCATTGGAGGTCTTTTTGGAGGCATGAGATCATAAATATTATATTTATGATTAAAAAGACTTTATCCTCTTGAATAAGTCAAGATAAAGTTTATGAGGAGTCTTAGGAGTTGTTGGAGTGATAAGGATAAGACATCTTTGTCGAAAAAAGGAAGGTCATTTGACCTATCTTTGAGCATGAAAGCCTATTTAAAGGCATTGTAACCTTGTTCAAAGACGGTGAAGCATGTGAGGAAAGTAGGTAGAATAGAATAGGGAAAAAAGACTGAATAAGGCCATTTTATGCCACGAAATATTTATGTAAGATTATCAACTTCGACTTCTGAATATTTGCTCACTGGTCGAGATGAGGATTTTTGTCTTGTGCTCTCAAAATTAATTGTTAATTATTGGAGTCTTTAGAGAAAATCCACCAACCACAAGAACGTGACTGGTGCCATATTTCAAATCTACGCTTGTATGATGTTGTTTGGTATCTCCATACAGAGGATGATCCATTGTTCTATCTCTGTCTATAATTTCATTTGTTTCATCACGGTAAACTGCGAACTCTCCATAAGGGAATGCTCCTCTTCCACGTTGTTTTGTATTTTTTGACTGATTCTCTAGAGGGCGTTTTGATACCTTTGTACTCACTGCTGAAGTCTCAATTGCGTGACTGAGAGTGAGAATACAGAAATCTGTATGTAAATATACCTGATAAGGTGGGAGCTATACATGATTTACATCCTATGGAGGATAAAGTATCACTTGGAGGAAGGGTATGACAATTTAGCACCTTTTTGATGCATTAGTTTTGATTCATTAATTAGAAAAGAGGTACTTTTGTCCATTTGAATCTCTCGGGTTTTTGAGACAAAATACAGGTATGAACAGTCATAGAAAAACAATTATATCTCAAAAATTACAGAATAAATTTTTTTGACAATTTGACAGTAGATGCATATTTTAACTATGAATCCAACGAGTATGCTTAGAGCTCTGTTGATTGAGTAAAGAAGGAGAAATGTCCAAAATACAGTCAGCAGGTTAAAAGAAATAAAACAAAATCTAGGTTTGGTGTTTATAAGGAATTCGGTGGATGATTTTATGAGGGATATATAATCTCTAGTTGAGCTTAAATAGTGGGAATATTAAAGTTGTTTGAGAAGATTAATTTCCTCAAATTTGTTTCCGAAACTCAATAGGTTTGACTCAAATGTAAAATGCATTCATTTATCATTTCATTAAAAAAAAAGTTCGAAGTCTGTTTGGATATTATCTGAGTTGACCGTAAAATTAGATTGGGAAATCATTGGAGCATTTGAAGGAGGTTATTATTAATAAAGTTTATTTGCATTGTTACAAGGCGTGAGGGAATGCATTTTAAGTGATCATGATGATATCTATATGCTGATTAAGCAAAGTTGCAGAATTCTTAATGTTACAGGGCATGATAGCAAGATCGTTGAGTGTGATTCAGCATGTATTGGAGTTGAAGTATACAAGGAATGGTGATTCTTAATTTTGAAACTTGATAATAGAAAGAGAGTATTTGATAATGTTTATAATAAATTCATTGCGCCTATACGACTAAAACTATTATTTGAATGAGGCTCATTGAACAAAGGCCCAGATTTGAACAAGAATAGATTGAATAGAGTTGTGAGATAAGTAAAGTGTATGCAAATGAACAATGAGATGCATACAAAGAGAAAAATCATGAACAAAAGTAAACAAGAGTTAATAATCAGATTCCGAATCAAATTTCAGAAACTAAAATACCCTGAAATTCGGCAAGTGACTATAGATTATTGCCATCACATGGTCTCACATTTAATCACTAAATTATTTAGATATTTGCACACATAATTAATTAATAAATATCTCTCATCTTATTAATTACTCAATTATAATACTCAGATGGCAATTAATAATCTAATGAAATCTTTTATAATTTTCATTTAACCAAACCTTATATTATTACACATGATATCAATATATTAAAGAATATTGTATATACTCCTCAAGCATATGCTTTTTCTATCTGATAATGTTTCTCGCATTTAACTTAAAACATTGGAACTACAACTACTATATATGCTTAAGGATTATAAAAAATATATAATAGATTTTCTCAATTAATAAATTATAGATTTTCTAATTCCATGTTTATATTCAATGTGATAATGGGAATGTATAGGAAATTTAATGAAATTTTGAAAGGTTTTGTCAATTCAAAAAAATCCTAATACAATATGATCTATTCCTATTGAGTTTTATATTGATCATAATCACAACTAACCACTATAGTCTGCCAAATATAGTATACTCCATCTATTTCCATCCAATTACCCTATTTTATATACCGAGCTATCATAGAAATATAGAGATAGGATAATCATTCACTCTTGCATCTTAAATCATTCTTAGACTAAGCCAGTAAAAGTAAATACATCATTCCTAAAGTAAATTATGCCTCCTTTGACATCATGGCAAATGTAATTTATTCGATTCCCTAACAATCAATGTCTATTAACAACACATTATAATGCATTGGGTTTTATGGTAGAGGCATCATTTCATTATACTTTGTGTAATTTTGTATTAAGTTATGAAGTGTAATAAATATAAATATATTGTGAATATTCTTTTGTGATTTTTTTCTCCCAAATTAGAATACTCAAAAGTTATAGAATCAGTAATCCAAGGATAAATGGATGTAAACCAATTATAACTCTATCATATAATAAACATATAGTAGATTTTCATTGACTCATTGACTCACTTGCAAAAATGATAAGTGGCTACGCTTTTACTCTATAATATAAATTATAGCATACAGATTGACACAAATTTTTAATGTACTTTAAAGCTAGGTTTATATTGTAACACATGAAAAGCTTAGGTGAATATGAACGTAAAATATCTAGATACTTAGTCATCTTAAATTGACAACAAATTGTTCATAAACTATCTACCGTGCATCTCATAATCATAAACATGCCATAAAAACACCTATTTGAGATAATCTCAATCTTTGCATACATGAATGACCTTGATATAATTTTTTTTTTAATATACTTAAGCTCCACAATGGAAATCAAAGAGACAAGCACCAATGTACATATATGTATAAACCATATTAGGCATAAGAAAATTTAGTGTTACATTGAATGTTTTGGGGTTATAAATTTGTATCTATTATTTCCTAACATAAACATTTGTTAGGAAAATTCAATGTAATGACACTAATGTGCGTGGGAAATGTCAACTCACAATATTTTCTCATGCATGTTTTGATTCCATTGATAAAAACATTTTGATTCCATTGATAAAAACATAGTGTCTAGCTTTCTATTGGAACATATACACAACCAATCCTGAGTATCATATATAGTATATGAATGTGTTAATAAATATCCTTATGTTTTTCACTCTTATATTTAACTTTTTTATTCAATTCTAAGTTCTATTAATTAAAATGTAAGTGAAGGATTTTTTTCAGGTGTCTTTTAAGATTATATTTATGAAACTCGTAAATATATATCTTCAAATTCTTAGAAAAAATCAATTTTATTTTTAACTCATTCTTTCTAAATTCTCATATAATATTGATGTTAGCATTTATACATACATTCATGTTTACACACATACATCCATATATATTTATATGCATATTCATATCCATATCCATACATACATGTATATATATATATATATATGTTAATACATATGCATATACATACATATATGCATAATATATATGGGTCAAAAAATAATAGTGTGTCCCATATTTTGTCATAAAAAGGTTATATATACTTTCAATTTACTTTAAAAATATATTGAGTTTGGTTCATTGTAATTAATCAAAAATGTGTGTTTTATCTTAAATATAAAAATTTGAAATGCATTTACACTTTTCCAAAGTTTTACAGAGTCATTAAATATTTTATGTGATTTATTTTTTAATTATTAATTTTTCACCTAATGGAACACAATATTATTCTTTGACATGTGTGTGTATGTGCATGCACATGCGCGTGCATGTGTTTATTTCAAATATCTAAATGAATATCCTTTTGGTCCATAAAATTGAAGTAAAAAACTTTATTCTTCCATGAATCCATACAATATGATTTTTGATTTTATTAAAATAAAAAATTAATTTATTTTATACTTGTTTTGTCTCAAGGATTTTGTCATGCCTATGCTCCTCCTTTATTTTCTGTTTTTCACATTTATTACATTTTAAACTCAGAAATAGAAAAAAATCATAATACGATGGTATTTCCATATGTCTACACATATAACTAATCTTTAGAACTGAATATTTTGATATTATGTTATTCTATTAGATGTTATAAAGTTTATTAATTAAAATCAATTGTTGCCTTAATTTTATGTGAAATGAAACCCATCACATGTCAATCACATAATACGCATACACCTCATGTTTTTTCTTCACAACCAAAAACAATCATCATTTACACATAAGTTATCAGATATAACTTCTACAATGAAAATTTAAAATATTTCAATAACTTTTGATCTAGGTGCTTATGTTAACATGCACATTGTATATTGAGATGCACTTAAATAATAGTTTTTAACTTATAAATAAATAAATAGATATTGTCAAACTATTTACATGGGATATATATTCTTTTTTAATTAGTAAATACACTATTTGGTTGTGATCACAATCAAAACAAAACACATAAGGACAAACATTGTAAGTGAAATTACAAATTTGTGTCAATCCATGTTTTTTTTTTTTTTTTTAATTTTTTTATTATTATTATTATTATTATTATTATTATTATTATTATTATTATTATTATTATTATTAATAATGAACTTTTATCTCTCCTAGAGAAGTATATAATGTTAAATTGTAGATACTAAATCTGAATTATATAACACCTCTGTATTGTATATTTGGAATGTATTTCTCATGAGTGTACCTTTAAGTTCCTAGACCTTTCCATTGTAAAAAGGTTCACATATATTATCTCTTATACTAATTTATTATCCCTTAGTCTATCCATATGTTATTACGATGACAAGGCCTTATATAATGCTCAAAATTATATAAAGATGTTAATTATCTTCCTCTACAATTTTTGGATCTCTACCTATTTTCCAACTTCTTAAACACTTATGTCCCAGTTGGATGCCTATGTTGATGCTAGTGTCTTGAACCAAACTAAGTGTTTATTTACTTAAATTCATTAAATTTACAATTTTAATATGTCTTTATGGTAATCCTATGTGATTTAATGTGATATTTTTTGAAAAGGGATTGTTAATTATATACGATCAATCATCATTCATTCCTCACCTATCATAGACATAGGAACTCACAATGCAACCTAAAGAAGGCATTAAATCTATAATTCAAGTGATAAAAACTTCACTATTCTATCTCATTTCAATATCAATCATATGGAGAACCCATTTATAAATCTAAAGTACTAAAAGAGCATTACATGATCCATATTTTCCATTTTACAAAGTATGTCAATATATGTACTTACTTGTCACACATTACATTCTTATACACACACAAGACTACATGAAGGGTATAACTACATAAGTATGAGGCCCTTTTTAGAGTATTATCTATATAGGTAGCACAAATTGATATAAGGGACTTTGGGGAAACTTGAAACCAATTTTTTACTAAACCATTTCATCATAATAAATCTAAGAGTGAGGAATATAAAGTTTGATCATATTTCAAAGAGAGATAGCCTTTGTATTAGATTTGAACAAAGCATAACAAGGGAAATAGAAAACATAGAAATCTCTAGGTGGTCACACTTATATCTTGCCAATATTTAATTTTGGATAACTATGTCAAACTCATACCCAAAATTGATATAATTTTCTAGGTCTGACACAATCATTTGAGGCCACATAATGCAAAGTTATAAAATCTAAGATTGATCTAATATCCAAATCCAATCTAATTATAGAATGGTCCATATTAGATCTATATACACAATTTACTTTTGGGTATATAAACCAACAAATACAAATTCATAAGATATTTTTATAGATACATCACCTGGAATGGCATAAGTAAAACTAAAATTTTCATTACCACATGATCATTATAGTTGAGATTTATTATTTCGAACTAGGTTTCATTACATATGGTTATTACTTCATTATGAATAAATTTCAAGTTTCATTACATTCAAATGTTTTATACTACCATGTAAATTATCATATTAAAAATTTAATTGCCCTAAATAAGTGAAAAAAATGTATACATAACTAATAACTAACTAAAATTACACATTCATGTGAAGTAAATATACCCAATATAAACTTACCAAAAGACTATGATATAGTTCATAATTCTAATGCACCATATTTACATATCCTGGGCACCCAAACATCTACTTCTTACTGTTAATTAATTAAACCCACACACCATTTAGTGATGGGTTTTATGAAATCCTAATTTATGATTTTGTCTCTTTATAACCTCAAAGTACTATTATTTATTAAAACATAGACGTAAGAAGCATTAAAATATCAATAGGCATAATACTAAAAATTTATTGAAACCATAATATTCATTGATTCAACTTGAATGAATAAAAGTATTACATAAAAGTCTTTAAATAATACTCAAATCAAAATTGGAGTTACCATACAAAATTTAAAAAAAAATTAAAATAATAATAAATTTCTTAGTGATAACTAACCCTAATATAAATAAAAAAACATGCATTTATTAGTAAATCTCGCATGAAAGCTTCAATGGGCCTAAAATTTTAAAAAAATCTTCTAAATACTAAAGTGAATATTTTAAATGAGTTTCAACCAATGTTCAAATCAGGTGATAACATCATTTAAAAATAGTTCTATAAATCTAACGATATCATTGGTGTTCTTACATGGAATAAAATGAACTGCCTTAATAAACATACATACAAAAATAAAATATAAATCATTACCTCTCTGTGTGTTTAGAAACCCTAATATAAAATCCATACTCAAATCTATCCATGGTCCTCTACGAAATTGTAATGACATGTACAACCCTATATTTTTTGCATGACACTTAGCCACTTGAGATATGATGTATATTGATACATATCTTGCTACATATCTCTTCATATTTACAAAAAATACTTGTCTTCCACCAAAGATATGGTCTTTATCTTAACAAATTGTTTAGTCAAACCACTGCTATGTAGTTCTATTATAGTATTGTCTCTTAGAGACCCAAATGGAATATATAATTAGTTTCTATAAAACAAATAACCACCCTATATAATAACTCTTCATAAATATTATTTATCTTACTTTTTAATGGATTCCTACATTTATAAAATATATTGAAAAATTATAGATCAAAATCACATAGTTCCATAACAATTTCAAATCCAACTACTTCACTCACCATAATAGTTAATAGTTTTACTCTTTTGATCAAAGAATTAGATACCTAATTATAATTCAAAATAAATTTATATCCCTATAAGAAATAAACCCACTTTTCATGCCTACTATTTAACTTCTTTTAAGTGTTCACATACTTCAAGGCCTCATGATCTATAAATATGATACTCTTCTTAGGCACTGGGTAATTCACCCAATGTCTTAATGCTTGTACAATAGCATAAAATTTAATAGCATATGTTAAATAATTATTTATTACATAATTAAATTTCTAACTAAAATAAGTTATTTACATTCCTTCATGACTCAACATCGCATTGATTTCTAGATCTAAAGCATTATAGTCCACTTCAAACACTTTGTTAATATATGGTAATGCTAAAATATGTATTTTTTAAATTTTATTCTTAAAAAATTTAAAGCTTTATTTTTTTACCTTTGTCCATAAAAATTATTTTTGTCTGACACAATCTGTTATTAGTGGAATAATACTACTAAAACACTTAATGAACTTTATATAAAAAGTTGGTAAACCATGGAAACTTATTACCTCTATGAATCTCCTTGGAATAGGCCACTTAATAATTGCATTTACTTTTTATTCATCCATTCTTAAACTTATTTCAAAAATTAAAAATCCCAATAATACCAAACTAATTTGTATAAACATGCACTTCTTTAGATTTTCATTGAACTTCTCCTTTAGAAATTATAATACTATTCTTAAATTCATTAAGTGATATTATTTAATCTTACAGAAAATAAAAATACCATGAAAATAAACCACTACAAACCTACCAATGTAATTTCATAGCACTATGTTCATCACCATCATAAATGTAGTGGGTGTATTAGATAATTTAAATGGCATCATCATCCACTCACATAAGCCATCCCTAGTTTTGAATATTATTTTCCATTCATCTCATTAATGAATATGAATATGGTAGTATCCATTATTTGGATCAATATTGGTAAATTATTTGGATCTTACAATGTCATCCATCATATCAAATAAATAATGTATTATTAATATATATTTTATAGTTAATTTATTGATTACCCTAATATCTACACACATCATTCATCCATCATCTTTGTTTATAGTTATAAATGTTGAGGTTATACATGGAGTCTTTATCTCTTTTACTACACCCTTTGTCACCAATTTAATAACTTATTTAATCAATTTTACCTTTTCTACTGAACTCATCCTATAAGCCAATTTATTGGGTAGATTAGATCCTAAAATCAAATCAATATGATGTTGAGTGTCTCTCTTTTTTGGTAAACCATCTAGTAAATTATTAGGTATAACATATACATATTATTTCAACACTTACTCTATTTCCATTGGTATTTTTGATGTTTTTGTATCTTCTTTATTTGTTATTAATACATAACAATAGCATGTCATCTTTATGTCTTCGATAAATTATTTTGTGGATAACATGATTTTTTCTTGCCTTTCTTTTTTAAGAGGTAATAAATCTACATTTGTTCCACCTTTACAGAAAGTATTTATATTATTTAATCCATCACGAATTTCCCTAATGCCATATTTCCATGGCCTTCCTAACATCATATGGCATGCATCGATTAGAATAAGATCACACCATATTTCATATATGTATGTTTCTTTTTTAGAAATTTTAATTAAACACCTTTTATATAATGTAAAATCATTCCATTTATTAAACCATGAAATCTAATAAGGATAAGGATATTTCTCGCATGCCAAAACTTATTTATTTTCCATTTTTTAGAAACCATTTTTTCTTAATTACCACCATAAATAATTAATTTGCATGTCTTACCTCTTTATGTTCACCTAATTTGAAAAATATTTTTATGTAATAATGAATCACCACAATCCTTATTCTACACATTTTTCTCCTTGGAGAAGTCATTGCTCTCCTCTTCATGATATTTTAACCAATGTCTTATTCTGTAATTTTTATATTTTTATATCCTATCTCAACCTCAACTAAATTCACTCTTGAGTGGTCCTATTACTTCATTTATTATTGATTATATTGTGGACACTCAAATGATCTATGTCCTTATACTCATATTTAACAAACATAAGACCTAAATTTATTTGGAAATCAATCTCTAAAAACACCATAAGATTATCCTCTCTTAAATCATATTCATCTCTATTGGTATTGAAACCCTTGTCTATTCACTTCATATTTTTTTCACCATGGGGAGATCCACCTCTCATATAATTAAACCCACCCTTCCAACTTACTAGAGTGACTATCCTCTTATTGACCAAGTTGATATTATAAATGTAACCCCCCCTTCATATAAAGTATTATATACATGTGGAATTAGTATAAAATAAAAAACATCAAACCATTTACATAGCTTGTGGCCGACTATTCTTCAATTTCATAATGTTCCACTCCTATGTAAATATTTTGAAACTTATATGTATAATATTATCTAATTTGAAATTTTTACATTCATTTCTAAAATCTTGTGCATAGGATTTGGGCATAATCCACATGAAGAAATTTCTACCTCATCTTCTTCTCCATCTTGGTCCACATTTTGATCTTCTCTTTACCATTTTTCTATCTCATTTTATGCAAGTGATCAAAAAAAAAATTGAATGACCAATGAATTCCATGAATGAAGACTTTAATTTATTATATTTTCTTATATTTTTCTATTTGAAAAACTTATCCATGTTATTCATCCAATCTATAAACTCCTCTAGTTTTAAACTATCTCCATAATCTGGAATGTCAACCTTGATTTCTACATTACTTCTCTCTAAATTCCAATCCATTTTGTATTCTATTGATGGTGGAATTATTGTTAATATTATTAATATCTTTCATCTTCGTGATCTACTTCTTCCCCCATTTCATCTTCATCATTCGTTTGTCTTTAATTTACAATAATTATCATTTATTGTTCCACTTGAATATACATCTATTGCATAGTCATGTTAATTTGAAAAATTCCTTTCCATACTCCCACCATATATTACACCTATTATTTTATAGAGTAATATTCCCATAAAATATAAAAATAGTAATTTTTAACTATATTACCTTTAAGAATAAAATTTGCTCTGATATTTGATGAGGAAAACACAAAATGACAAAGCATAAAAATATCAATAAGCAAAATACTAATAATTTATTGAAAAGATAATATTCATTGATAACCTTGATTAAAAAAAATATGACATAATATATTTAAATAAACCACAATTCAAAATTGGAGTTGATATCAAAAATTTAAAAAAATCTAAAAATAATAAACTTCCTAGAGTTAATTACCCTTACTATAAAAAAAAATTTGATTTACTAAATAAAATTTACATGAAAGATATAATGGAATTAAAATTTTAATCATATCCTATAAGTACTAAATTCAAAATTTTTGAATAGTTTCAACCTAGTTTAAATTATGGTTACAATGTTATCCAATTTTTGACACATTTAGCATGACTAAAAATATTAGAATTCCATTTTAAACCCCTAAATGATATCATATAGATATATAAACATCTTATAATTATACATAACCATTAATATGGGTATATATGCATTATTTTTTATTTATTTTCATTTTTGTGTCAATGAGAGCTCAATTAGGTTAACAAGTCAAAAGTTATGACCTCCAGAAGATAAGTCTCCACATCATTTATACATATGTAGATCATTTCATATCCCACCATGCTCGATATTACACGTAGAAATGATATTTAATAATATAAAAAGTTTAATTAACTAATTTTATAGTGTGGAGATACATATGAGCATCCATTGAATGAGATGATAGCATAGTTTTTTTTTCTCCAATATCTAAAATATACCAAAAATTTGAATATATATATATATATATATATATATATATATATATATATATATATATATATTTTGCATATTCATATTCTATTATCTCCTTTCCATGTATATTATTAGTTCCATATTAGTAGATATAATATAATATATTTATATATACATGTGTTTCATGCATATTTTGAGGGTGATACAAGCATATCTAGGCACCTTATCTATGCTCTTTTAAAAGATGGGACTTCCCTTTATACATGTGATTTGGATATTGGAGGAATCAACTTCTTTGATCATGATGATTTGCACATTTTAGGAATTTACTTACTAAATCATGATACACCTAGGTTATATCATTTTCCATTACCATGTTTGATCTTATATACATACACATGCCTTTATCCATACTTATATTTTTCATAATGTACTTGATATGCTATGTACTTAACAACTTTTACTAACACATATATCTATGGAATTATATGATATGATTATGGTGGTTTATTATGTTTCATACGTTCCTTTTAGTCACTTACTTAAGTGCCATATATTTCATTATATTACTTTTTCAAACATTTGAATATGATCCATTGATTGTGGCCCCAGTGCCTGTCTTTACCTATTGTGACTTTTCCATATGCCATAGTTTGATTTATGTGGAAATTTGAACATTCATTTATATTATTTGCATACATTTAAATAATTTTTTTACCTTAGATTATGTGACATTTAAACATTCCCCTTGTTTGAGAACTCCTTGTACCATTATATTTTGTTTTAATTTTAAGTGCTCTTGTGTGTGCACTTCATTGCTTGTTGATCTTTTATTAATACTCTCTATATATTTCCATGATTGAAATAATTTATATTAGAATTTTATATGGACACATATTGTGAACCTCATTTTTATATATACCTAGACATGTTA
>JARHVA010003907.1:1595000-1602500 GCA_037957365.1 Torreya grandis
ACAAACCTATTTAAAATCATATTTTTTACTATTGGGTCACATCATTTGCATAATGTTCTTGTAGCCAGTTCCATTTTCTGCTGGAAGAGGTACTTCATTGAAATATAGTTGGTGTATCTTTCTCTCCATTGTAAAATAGGTGGGACCCTTTAAAAAACCCAAAATTTTAAAAATATTAAAACATGATATTTTTCATTAAATTAATTAATAAATCTATAAAATTAACACCATTGATTGTATTCATGCTTATAGTATTTCTATTGCACATATGGCACCAAATACTAAAAAAGCCACTAAATTATTGGTGTGTTCAGTTTGTCAATGATTAACTCATTTAGATATTTAATAATTTTTCTCATGATTATATGTTAAATTTCATATATTGTGTTATCCCTAAACATAAAATAACTTATTTTTGTGCCATAATACAATTAAATAGGTTTTATAGTAATATCCACTCGCAAGTATATGTAGAGCTAAAATGGAAAAACAAATGGTGTAGAAGAAGCATGTTATTAATTTTTCAAAATAGAAATGAAATGAAAGTATGGAAAATAATTTTTAGAAATATTTTTGACACTCCAACCATGTTTTTATAAAAAATGTATTTAATAAAATGATGGTAATGTAGCCTAACAACATTTGAATATTACAAACCAATGTTCGATTTTAAAATTAACTGACTTTAATTTTTTCAAAACAAAAAAGAAGCTAAATACGAATGGCAGGGTATAAAAAAGTTATGACATTTTAATCATGGTGCATCATAATGATTATAAAATATTGATTGCATAATAAATTACATGATAAAAATAACAAAATAATATGATAGGAAAGATTATAACACATTTTATAATTCATATATGTATTTCCTATAAAAATAGTTTTTAATTTGAGAGTTAAAAATATAAAAAATTCAAACCATGTTAGAAAAAATTACAACATTAAATACTTTAATGAAGCATAATAAAATTGTGTAAAACATCCATTTATTGCATAATAGGATTCTTTATTTTGTAAGTAACATTTTTTGAATAAGAGTGACTATAACAAGTGAGAAGGATTAATTAATTTTGAAGTGTGATATAAATCTTTCTTTTCCCATATTTTTTTGTGTTCTTTGAAATTGTCGAAAAGAGAAAGGAGAGAAAATATGATAGAGTTTTTTTAAATGAAATTCATCAAATGAGAAAAAAAGATAAAATATGAGAAATAATGAATTAAAATTAATATTACATTATAATCAAATCTATAGAACACAATCAATAGGTATAATATGAGATTTATTTAAAATTTTCAAATATTGAGAACCATTGTTGTGATCAAACTCAACTAATAAAGTTAAGTAAATAATACTAAATGAAATATATACTAAAATGGAATGAACCCTTGAATTTATTTAAGACATTAAGTAACTTATATAGGCCTTTTAGAATAAGTGTTGCTTGGAAAAGCTTAAAACAAACAATAAAAATTTAAAACATGTTGAAAAAATAATTAGATTTAGTGACCTTTCATATGTGCCCATCATAATATCTTCGACCTTAGAACGTAACCATACTAAAGTGCATCATGAATCAAAAATGATGAAAATCGATTGTATTCATCCTCTTGGGAAAAAATATTAACGGATTGTAATGTAGGGAGATTAATATCCACAAATAATATTTTTCATTGTGCCAAAAGGTACCTAGGTTACTTTTACAGTAAAGATTGAGAACACATACTTTTTGTGAAGGGTTCCAAAATTTTTTTTTTTTGATAACTCAAAATTCATATATTATATTTTTATAATATAACTATTATCATGTATTTTTTTATGTTATAAGTTATATAGTAAAAATATTTGTGTATACTTTTTTCTAGCACTGTGGTCGAAATGGTAAAATATTTTTAGGGATAATTTGATGTGTTAATAGTTCATAATGTTGTATTTTAATATGGGCACCTACCATAGCTCCCTCACTTACACAAATTCATTCATAAATGAATTAAATATAAACATTAATCCTCTATCACAACACATGAACACCTCAATAAGTATTTCATTAATCTCCATAAAATACAAGAGCTTTCTCCCAAAGCTTTACAAATTCAAGGTTCATGCCAATAATTCATGCCACACATAACCTTAAATAAGCTATCTTCCCAAACCACATTACTAACTTGGTCTCATCACCAAGGAGGCTACCCATGCTTCTCAATAAGCTTCTATATTCTACATATATCCTAACTAAACAAGAAAGGAATACTTTCATTTATTGAATTACAATAATGAAAATAATAAAAGGGGTCCCAAGTTGGTACCAACCCTTCACATGGGGGAATCTCCCATAAAGATCACATGAAATATCCAAAAAATACACATCATAATCCTCATGGGATGAATTATGGAAAAATACAAAGGCTCCACCAATAAAAATGTGACAACTTCACATGGTATTCACATGACAAGTCAAAAAGTTAAAGGAAGATGCTAATTTGAAATAGTACATCTTGTATCCCCACTAGAATAAGATTCTGAATGGAGGTGGAATATGTTTTTGAACTTTGTTTATTTTTCCTCACATGAAATTCATCCCATTGAACATGTAACTCTGATAAATTTTTATAAGAGTCCAAATAGGTAAGGAATCTCTCATAATTATGGATCTCCCACTAGCATGTGCATCCCAAAAGGTGTCCCCCACTTTGAATTTTGACCCATATGTCTATTAGATATCAAAAGTAAGTATATTTATGTGATTTTAAATAATATGGTGCCCAATGTCACCTATCCATCATAAATAGGGTTGTGGACACCTCATTAGGATGAATAGTGTCTACCACATCAATAGTGAATAGTACTACATAAATGGTGTTTTGACCACCACATCATTCTCCTCTGATGGAAAACAACTCAGTTACTATGAGTTACCATGATTGTATCCATGTCATTTATTATGAAGAAAAATAAGAAAACACAACAGTCTATTTTTGGGTGATGCAAGAGTGTTCAATCCCTTGGATGCTCCTGTATCAGACAATGAGGTAATTAATGAGATCTTATGATCAAGTAAATGGGGTGAATTGTAGAACCATAATTTCATTCACTCAAGGTAATTACCTTAGCATCCCATTATAATACACCATGTGCACCTAGAGAATAGTCTTTTTCCATTTCCCTTTCTAGTTTTAACAGACTAGCCTCAAAAACATTCTCCTCTAATATCTCATCTGTATCCCAATAGATGCATATGTGGGTTCCAACTCACCACAAACACTCATGTGATCATACCCACTTGAGAAAATAGTCATGAGACCATAAATTCCATTTAAAATCATAATCATCTACCAATATTATCTATCATGCATCTTCTTTATCCACATGATCTTAAGCCCACCAAAATCCCTCCACCTCCACCAAAAGCTTATATGTCTTTCATTGCTCATCAAACCACTTGTTGGATTATTGTCACCATAAAACATACCCACTAGTAGCTCCTCTGCCATCATTGCAACTATATCCTTTTCACTCTCATCACATACAAATATATTAGGGAAAACAAAAACCCTCTTTAAAAACTTCATCATGCTCCCAAGGCATTATATTAAAATTTTACACATGTGCATTCTTTGGAACAAAAATATCATCATGTGCATGCACTTGCACAACCTCTTTTTCCAATGCTTTCACTATTGAAATATGAAACAATATTTTTCTACCCTCCTCATACTCAAACAACTCATCATGGCTACAATGTTCATCATGTGCACATATTTTCACATCATACCCTAAATATTTTACCAAAGAAACTTAAATCTCCTCTTCAATGTTGGCATGATCCTCATGCTCTTAAATTTTACTATGGGCTACAAATTTCCCATCCAGAATAACCCCAATGGTTGTTTCCTCATCCTCTACACTCTTCCCATGTGAATTTTCTTGAACATCCTCTTCATCATTTATTTCTCCCAAAGAAGCTTGCAACTCTATATGGTTGAAATTTTCTCTTTTCTACAATTCCTCCTAGTTTCCCTCTTCTTCATCTACTCAAAACACTTATTAGCTGAAATTTTATTCACTATCTTGACACTCCATATAGATGCAAACTTATGGCGCATGGATATATATATTTCTTCAATGTAGACACTTTTTATGTTATGGAGTCCATCATCTCCCACATAAAATTTGCTTGTTCTTCGTGCTCACAATCCTCATATCTCTCTATCAATACCTCTAGCAACCTATTCAAGGTCCTCAATTTATTCACCCATTCCTCTTATAGTAGAATCCTTCCATTCTTATTTGTATTATTAATCTTCATAGCATTAAAAAATTACAAATAAATTCACTCTCTCAACTCTTATAAGGCTTTTCTCATGCCTGCATTAAACTCTCTCACATCTTCTACCCAAGGAATAAGAACTTGCTCTGATACCAAATGATGTGGCCAGCTACCACAACTCCCTCACTTATATAAATTTATTCATGAATTCATTAAATATCAAAATTAATATTATCTCACAGCACATGAAAATCTCAATAAATATTTTAATAATATCTAAATCATCTCCACAGAATACAAGAGATTTATCTCAAAGCTTTAGAAACTCAAGGGCCATTGCAATAATGCATGACACACACAAAAATAAACAAGTTATCTTCCCAAACCAAATTACTAACTTGGTATCATCACCAAGAAGGCTACCCAAGATTCTCACTAATATTATATCTTCTATCTTGAACCTAACTAAACAAGAAGGAATACTTTCATTTATAGAATTATAATGAGGAAAATAACAAAAGGCGGACCAAGTTGACACCAACCCTTCACAAGGGTGAATCTCCCAAAATATAAAATTAAATATCCAATATATCCATTCAATAGTCCTCTTGGGATGAATTATGTGCTAACTTCACATGGTCTTCACATGACAAATCAAAAAGCTAAAGGAAGATGTAAATTTGGAATAGTACATCTTGTCTCCCTACTAGCATAAGCTTCAAAATCAAGGTAGAATATATTTTTGACTATTATTTCATTTTACTCATATGGAATTCATCACATTCAACATGTGTATACAACCACTTTACAAAAGAGTCCGAATTGGTAAGGAATCTCTCATAATCATGGATCTCTCACTATCATGTGCATCCCAAAAGGTGTTCCCCACATTGAATTTAGACCCATATGGATACTAGATGCCAAAAAAAATTACATTTATGTTATTTTCAATAAATATGGTTCCCCATGCCACATATTCATCATAAATATTGTTGTGGACACCTCATCAGGATGAATAGTGTCTACCATGTTATCAGTGAACATTACTACATGAATAATGTTTTGAGTTCCAAATCATATTTTATATTAATTAATATTATATATGAGATTCAAAATGGGTTTTAGATAATATTTTAATGTTATTGCAGGTTTTTTATTAAGATTTGTGGCAAAAAATATGTGTATAGTTGACTCTGTCATTGTGTCAGAAAGACTTATTGCATACAAATGTGAGTCATTAACCTCAAAATTATTTTCATTCTTTAATATGATATTCAAGATTAAAATTCAATTTTAGATACTTTATTTTGCTGATAGGTGACCAAGTGTCAAATAGAAAAGGTTGTCAGGTGAAAAATTATAATTAACGAATTTTTTTGGTACAATAAAACATTCAGTTTTCTTATTCATTCAAATAGAAAATAATTTTTTTAATAAATATACATTTATATGTTTTTAATATATTATTATTATTATTATTATTATTATTATTATTATTATTATTATTATTATTATTATTATTATTATTATTATTATTATTATTATATTTTTTTTAATTTTTTTTAAACATGGCTATATAATAGAATAGAAAATACAAATTATATCAACTCGGTAACTTGGTGATGCTCAAGTGTTGTTGGCATCCATAAAATACTAACTCTAATTATCAAGAATGTGAATATGAAATAAATACAATCTTGAATATTCCCTCCATAATTATTAATGTTTACCATTTCCCGTTATCTATTTATTTTGTATAAAAAACATTATTGTGATAACAACAAGATAAAATCAAATTTATTTCTAATTTGTCTAAATTAGATTTCAATTCAAAATGAAGTAATAATATTTTAGATGTGTATAATAATGAATCAAACATGAAAATATTAGAATTTTTTTTAGACTATAATGGTTACACAAATCGACATGGAAAGGAAAGCAGAAAAACATACCTTTCTTATCATTTTGCTATGATCAAGTGTATTGTCTTTTCTTATTAGTTTAATATTTGATACGTGGTTAAAAGAACAACATAATATAAAATTAATTTTTTAAAATGTGATGCCTAATGTTGGTATCTATCTACTATGGACCTCATGTGTTGCTTTTGCATCGTATTAAAACATTAGTATGGTGTATCCCCATACCCAATGAAAACACAAATACAAAACTAAAGCTTACAAACTTTTATCATAATTTAATGGAGAAATAAAACAATTTCTTTGAAAAATCACTCGTACTAAAATTAAAATTATGAACATAATATAACAATTTAATTTCAATAAAATATAAGTTATTAAAGTTAATTGACATGAGTTTTAGGAATATGCAAGTTTAAAAATGTTGATGTGATAAAAGTATGGAACATGAGAAACTGTTAAGAGATTTAAAATAAATTTGTTCTTAAATTTTATGATAGATTATTCTTGTTATTATACTTCTTGTGATATTATTTTTAGAGTGTCATTATTATAATTACATAGTTATAGTAATGTATACATGCACATGTCTTATCAAATTCTTTGTATATGTACATACTTGTATATTATTATAAAAAATGTAATTTAATACCTATTATGGGTGGATTTACTATTATAATTACCAATATGAAATCAATGTATTTTAAGTGTCACTATTGTATGAAATTATAATCACAATATTTATTTTTATCTCCAAATTTATTACTCTCGTACATTAAATTTTTTAAAACTATTGCTAATCCTTAGAAGGATGAATATTATGAATTCAATTGTGGTTTGAGAGTATGTGTAATATTTTAATGTCATATTATCATATTTATACTTTTTAGGAAAAAAATATTGTATATATTTGAAGGGAGAACCACATTTGATGAAAAAGAGAATTTTTTTATTGAGTATTACAAATTATAAAAGTTTTTAACAATGAGATCCATAAAACTTTAAATATTTTTTGGTTGTGATTTGGTATTGTTACCATAGGTAAAGTAGTATTTTTTTATCATTATTATGCCATTACATATTGAGAAGGGGTACTTTTGATAGCTCAATGTGCATAGACTAGATTAAGGGCATGTCAACATTCTTAGGTTATTATTTTAATTAATAATTATGGTGGTAAAGATTATTTTCAATGGTGAAAATGAATATTTAAAATATATATAGTTTATATGTTGTAGATACTTAAGGGTAACATGTAAATAAAAACAATTAATGACATTTTTTGTATTTTTCTATTTGTAGTAAAGATGTTT
>JARHVA010003907.1:1607500-1642500 GCA_037957365.1 Torreya grandis
TTTGGAATGAGGGAAATAATCCTAGTCACTATTATCACTTTATATTTCAATGGTTTGTTTTGGAAGCTTAAAGGTAGTCTTATAAGATATTCTCAAAATACTTGGGGATATATTGCACTTAAGAATTGGTTTGATAGGTTTAGGGTAAATAAAAAGGTGGGAGTGGAAGCCTAAAAAAATATGTGGATCAAAAAGATGATGGCATGGTGAAGGGGTTCCTTTTTTCCCCATTTTAACCTCATAGATAAAATATTCCATGGAATGGTGAATATCAAATGGAAGACTGGGAGGGATTTTATGATGAAAATAGTTGACTATGGGTAAATGAAAATGATGGACAAGGGTTTACTTTTCATCCAACATCACATAATGCATGATCTATTTGGTAACTATGTCATAGGTCTTGGGGACATATTTTTGTAGGAAACTACCTATACATTTGGGCATTTTCTTATCATCCTAGAGAATCTTACCCTAATCCTCTTTTTAGTCCCTATTGAACTTAGTAAAATTCACATCCTTAATTATCAATTAATTTTATTAAGTGATAAGGACACCAATGATCTTAATTATGGCATTATTAATGGTTAACATACAATCTTCCCATAATTTAGTAAATTTAAAAAAAAGGTTCTTATCATACCCACAGATGTTGGAGAGGAAATTGGTCAAACCACTAATTTTTAAGATATACTAGACTTATTTATGCTTCTTTAGGTGCTAATAGGTCAGTGGTTTAATTTGTTTCAATTCCCCTCCCATGATGGAATGAGTGTGGGTGTTATGGAGAAAAGAGTGGTGATTTAGGGAATTATAAATTTGAAGGCCCAAATCAAAATGTTTCATTTGAGGAAAATGAGGAATTTCAAAGGTTTCAATTTAGGTCTCACATGTTAAGAGGCCAACAGTGTTAGAAACATGATTATCATTATTCATAGAGGTGTGTAGAGAGGTGAATATCAAAATCATCATTTTGATGTGGTATCTCTTTCTCTTTTAATTATTTAATTTTAATCATGAGGGATTATATCATCCTTAATCCAAATTTTAAAACCTACCACCAATACCCCACTATTGGTAATTTTATTTGGCTAATTGGCTACCTTCATGGTAAGTGTGTTGGTATTTGACCTCTTTGAAACCCTTACCTATATCTAGGATATCTTAACTGATGTTGTCTATGGTTCATGAGTACTTATTTAGGATTTTGAGGCAATTGATAATATTGAGGGAGTCACCCTCAACTAAGAGTTTGTTGATTCCAAGATTCGTGGCCACCTAAATACCCCATAATGTTTCATGTGATTCAGACTTATGGTTGGTTTAATGACCCATATTGCCTTCATGTGTAGTTAATAAATTATCCCTTTCATCTTATAACACACCACCACCTCCAGATAATATTGGGTTGCATTTGAATGCCCCATCAATGTTCAGTTTGATCCAACCTTGGACTAGAAGGAAGGAATCTAATTTTTTACTCTTGATTAGCTTTTTGGGTCATTTGTTATTGTGGATGAGAGAGAAGGAATCTAAATTTTTAGTATGCTTTCTTCCTAATGAGATGCTTTTTTATCCTTTTCTTTCTTTAAGACTGTAATTTTGAATAATAGAATTGAAAACTTTTACAACACCCCTATAAAAAGTTATAAATATGTCCCTAAAGATCTTATTATTTATTTATTTCCCCACTTCCTAGATTAAGTGTGAGAAGGAGAAAGTCCCTAATTTCTTGAGTGTCTTATTGGAGGAGGGGGAGTCACAAGCAACCCAATAATAAATAAGTGTATTAGGGTGAATCCAATTTATTAAAAATTTCTCAAGGATAAGGCCCCATATTTTTTAAGCAAAATAACATTATAAAAGGAGATGATGAAAAGTTTCAAAGTTAGATTCACAAAGTGCTCAAAGATTGACTAAAGTGAGACCGTGATTATCTAAATTGTTAAGAGTGAGAGTATTTTCATGAAGGCAAAGTCAAAGGAAAATTTTGAATTTTGGGAGTAATTCCTTATCCCAAATTTGGAGAAATGAAAATTCTTAATATTGGGAGGGATAATAAGGTTATATCCTGACCTCACTTCATACTTATCACTAGGAGTGTCCACACACGTCAAGGTGTCCACTTTATCAAGAGTAGGGATTTAAATAGTTTGGAGAATAAATTAAGATATAAAATTAAGGTATCATAATCAAGGATAACATTAAAAATTTGAAGGTGTTTCCATGTTCTTTTTTTACCTTTAATTTATATGTAGTCAAACACCATCATGCCAAAATACTACTAAGTTTAGTCTTTAGTTTGAAACTAGAGTTCAAAATCAGCTAAGGTGTGATAAAATACAAAAGTGTCATCTTAGAACCATATTTAAAATACATTTCCAAGCTTCCATTTGTATCCTTTTCTAATAATATAATTACCTTTGATGAGTAGTCTCTAGATAGAGGAACCCATAGTAGAGGTATTATCATTTAGCAAAGAAATTATTGGTCTTTGCTAAAAATATTTATCCTTTTGGATAGTTTTATATAGGTTGGATTAATTTATTAATCTCTATACCATTTTCACCTCAAGAGCATTTTTTCTAAGGTTTATCCTTCTTATTTCTAGTTTATTGTATTGCTTTAGAAGAGTGACTTGATCCCATGCTACTAGGTGGAAATGTTGAGTTATTTTGGTGACCATCCAAAGGAAATATTTTTGAATGTGATATATCTTTTATATGATGTATGAAATAATTTTGAAGTGAGACATAATATAGAATTATAGGCTTTGAAGAACACTTTTTAATAACATTAGCTTATCATCCTAGTATAACACTGCTCCCTTCCATCCATTTAGTTTTTTAATGAAGCATTCAATCAGAGGGTTTCATAATTGAATATACATCTTACCTGTCAAGAGAGGCATCCATAGATAAGTTGAGGGTAGAGATTTGAGGGATAAAACCAATATTTTATCAATTTTAATCCATCTTACTAGTGGAGTATTTATATAAAAAAGAGTGTATTTTACAAAGTTAATTTTATGCATAAACACTTCCCTCATATGCTTGAAGGATGTTACTAAATTGTTTGGATTTTTTAATAGAAGCTATGGAAAGGACAATAATATCATCCGCAAACTATCGATGAAGCATGGAAGTGATAGAAAGTAATGACGTAAATACTTTGATTAAACCTTTTTCCTAAGCTTTAAGAAGGTTCTTGTTAAGAGTGTTAGCAAGCATTATAAAAAGAAAGGGGGATAACATATTTCCTTACCTAATTCATCTTTTGTTATTAAAATAACCTGTAGGTGAACCATTTATAAGTATGGAAAACATAGTTGTATGAATGTAATTGGAGATAATTTTGTGAATGGAATGATGAAAACCATATTTATCAATAAATATATCTATATATACCCAATCAACCCTAGCAAAAGCCTTACTCATATCCAATTTGAAATTCCTGCCTAGATTCTTACTTAATTGCATAAAATGCATAGTTTCATTTACCACAAGAATGTTAACTTGAATTTTTATTTCCTTGACAAATCCACCTTGATTTTGAGTAATAAGTTTACACATTAAAGGCTAAAGGCAAATAGATAGGAATTTATTAAAAAATTTAAAAATTGAATTGCATAGGCTTATGGGACAAAGTAATTAAGACCTAAAGCACCATAGGTTTTGGGAATGAAAGCAAGAAAAATATTACTAAACTCTCTTATAATATTTATAGTTGATAAGAATTCTATTGAAGTTTGGATTATATTATATTTTCCAATTTTCCAAAATGTTTGGAAAAATGTTATTGGAAATCCATTAGGCCTAGGGGCCTTGTCATTTTGGAGGAGAAAAAAATTCAACTTTCACATCATCTTCAAAGATTTTATTAAGAATGTTATCATTATCTATATCATTAATGAGAGTTGGAGCTGACTGAAGAAAATAGTGAACTTTGGATCTATTTATAGGGTTATTGGCTTCACTCAAATTCTTGAAATAACTAAATTTCTTCTTTAATTTTCTCTAGTTCTTGACAGACCAATCCATGTTCATAGGTGACTTTGTAGATCTTGTTATGGCTTCTATGCTTTAATATAAATAAATGGAATTTTTTTGTATTCTGATATCCTTCTTTAAGCCAAATCACTCTAGATTTTAGATTATAGATTGTTTCCTCATGTGTCACTATGTTATGATAGGCACTCATAAAGGTTTTCTTAATTTTAAATAGAGATCTTTAGTTATCCCTACATTCTCCATCTGATGTTCCATGACTGTGAGTTCGTTTTCAACTTTCTCCTTCTAGAAAATAAACATAACCAAAAATAGTGTGTTTCCATATATTAATGTTTATTTTGACATTTTTTAGCTTTTGGGTAAGATTATACATGGATGCACCTTGCGTGTCTTGAAATAACCCCCCCCCCCCCAAAAAAAAAAAAAAAAAAAAAATTAGGAATTGCTAAAATTTAGAGTAGGAAATGACACTACATGAATGGACCCACACACCAACTAATGTGATTAGAAAACAAACTATTTGGTTACACACTCTCATGATTTCAACCAAAATCTTATTAGGTGATAGTAGACATATAACCAGGGTTACCACATCATCAAGGGGTTCTATAATGGAGATCTTCGTTAAAAAGGAAGATATATTTTGGGGTGTAATTGTGTGTATGAACACACTTATATACACCAACCTCTATATTCACATTAAGAACCCCTCATAGGACCATTTAGTGGTTAGATAATGCTAATTAAACATATTGGTCTCCTAAGGGAATCAGGTTGAAGGTTTGGAGGACAAAACCATTCCTTCACAAATCCACCACAATGGCAGATAGAACAACTAGGAAAACTTGGGTATATCACCCCAATGTTTAAATATAAGATATAATTTATCTTAGTAAGGATATAAATAAAAAAAATCATCCAAAATAATATCAACTCATAAGGATCCAACCAGTCAAAACATGTTTGCACATTTTAGAGTGCTTTAAGTATCATAACAATCCTTATTAAAAGGAAGGATCCTCAAATAGAATTATATCATAAGTGTACACATTGGTTTTCCCTTAAAGACACTAAACTGTCCTCTATTTAATGATGCAATGGTTTGTCCATAATAGAATTGGTGGCATTATTCACAGTGCCATATTTGGCTTACCTCTATATAAATAAGGTTACTCAATTCAATATTTTTCACATTTAATGCCATCTCATTAAGAATAATAGATAATTCATATGATTGGCAAAAGGAATGACATTTCCACCATTGACATTTTTTTTTAATAAGGACAAATGCTGACCTAAAAAGATAACAAAAGGGAGTTTGTTCTAAGACCCACACCATTATTAAAATCATTCTATGATATGATATAAGTCCACCAAATACCAATATCTTACTAATAGTCAATCAAAACCCAATATTTTTAAAATATGCATCAAGAGAGAATAACGGAACTATCAATACATTCCCATGTACACACATAATATATATAAATATTTTCATGGTTTTTATTGCACTAAATTAAAAAATACACATACTTTTCCATTCAATCTTCCTGAATTTCATTGCTTAAGAAATATAAAGTTTTATTAAATTATAATTGTGGCATTATAACATCAACCACCATTAATTAGTGAAAATTTCACTATCAATTTTTGCCTAATATAAATTTTGGAAGACATCTTATTGCCTATACTCAACAATAATGGTACTAGATACATTTTCAAGAGTATGAGTAACCAAGCAAATAAAAGTGCAAATTCTACTAATAATTTAATGGCCAATTAGAATTACTTGATCCCTAAACTTACTTAAGACACTACTTGGAGTATCACAACAACCACTAAAATTATGGGAGATATCAACATTAGAATAATGACTTTCACAACTTAGGAATATGCTTCAAACCCTAATGCAAGACTAAAACAAAGAAAGGTCATTAAAATTAAATGGACCAAAGGAATATGCTATCAAAAAGGTGTAATAGATATTTAGGTTGTACATAGCCTCTTATTAGCATAGACATATGTTAAATAACCTCACTAACTTATTTTTGAATCTCATTATAGCTACTATTTTCTTAATATGGTTTAAATATTTTTCATGTCATCCATATACATAATGAAATCTTCTAAATGGATAAATATGATTTTACCATTTAACACTAAACCACATCCCAATCAATTATTAGGAATTAAATAGACACCCATCATTTAATATTCAAATCCATTCCATTATCGAATTGAAGTATACATAAAAACCCATAATTAGTAAGAGTATTAACACAAAATTTAATCATAATTGTAATGATGAACTAGAATTACAACAATCCAATATATAATTGCAACCAAATTTAATGTCAGCGTAGCATAAAGCTATGTCACAATAGGTACACACAATTATAAGTAGAACTCAAAAAGGTACTAGGAATAATTACAAGACTCACATTCGTTAGAAATTAATATAGTTTTATTGATAATATCAATATGAAACTAATGTTTCCTTTACTATTGTAAATGACTTTATAAATAGAATACAACCATGTAAGTTCTTATACTAAACTAAAATTTACAAGTATATGGAAGTAGTGCCATATCCAAGTAATGTATAACATATCCAACATTATTTAAGGATTCAAATATGAAAATAATACACTTGCATTCCAATATTAAAATCATACAACATCCTTTAATAGAAAGCAAGGGTAATTATAACCAACACAACATTTTTATACTTATCTAGTTTCATTAAACATTCACTACCAATATAAAAATAACTAGCTTCTAATTCCAGCATTAATTTTAAAATGTAATAATGATAATATAAAGTCTACAAACCATAAAATATAGAATAAAAATAATAATTACATAATGTGGTATAAATATAGAGTCATTAGATTTGATATCTATGTATTAGATGCTACACAACACTCCAATATGCATTACTATGCACACAAATCAAGTCTAAAGTTTGAACATGACATTTCTATTTACCATAATTCAAAATACAAGAGTCATAGTATCAACATAAGTATTAATGACATTAATTAAAATTTATGATATAAACTCTAAAGCATCTACAAGTATTCCACATACTAGATACCATGGAACCAATCAAGATGTAAGCACTTAGTTGTAACCTATAAGAAATGAAGTGATAAGTCTACATAATGTTAATGCAAAGGTCTAGCCTAATGATGCCATCCATTGGTGGCCTTAACCATGCTAACCATAAGCTAGATGGTGGAATTAGGCACTCAAGTTTTATCGGGTAGAGATGAACATTAGTGTGACATGAGCTATCATCTAATTCTAAAATAATCAAAAAATAAAAAAAGGCCACCACAAAATTAAAGATTAGAAATCAACTAGTTTAAAAATTCTAATAGATGTCCATAGGGGTAACTACCCTTCAACACAAAAATTTATATAGGATAACATTTCATTCATGACTCACATACAAAGTCAATCAATAAGAGAGAAACTGACAATAGTCATATAACACAATCATAACATCCAACCAAAGGAGCACCTGTAAGTCATACACTTAACCAAATAAACATCCAAAGTCAACAAATAGACTTATTTAGTTGAGGGACTAAAATTAGCATGAAGCAAGGTAAGTTGGGCAACCCATTGGCTAACTTGTTCAAATTTATAGGGAATGATTTAATGATAAATCAAACCCCATTAATCCTTTCCTCATATTAGATGAAATAAATCATCAAAGGCATTTATAATAGCCAATTAACTTCTAACAATTGGAAGTTATTTCACCAAATAAAACCACTCAACCAATAGAGATGTAAAGCGTTTAAACAAGTAAGTTAATTAGTGTAGTTTAAACGAGCATTAGATTGCTTCCACATACAAATAAATTAATTTTAATGTCATTAAATCAGCTTATCATTAATTAGATAACATCAAATTTCATTTAAACAAAATCTAGCCATCTATTATGATTAGGTTCATCAATAACTCCCTAGGTAAGTACAAAGCCATACAAGGACTTGACATCTTGGCTATAAAATATTCAACCTGCTTGTAAATATAAGTAGTTGCCTAAATCCATATATTTTGAGAATTAAATGTAGTTTAATAGGTTTGATCATAATAGTAAATAATTTTCCTTGTCCTTATAGGCTTGGAAAGGTCCAATAGGGTTTCATGCTGAATAAGGGAAATCAATGTAGATTAAAGAGATTGATTCTTAAAGAATCAAGATATTGTAACAAAACAATTTCCTATTAAATCTCATGTAATGTTTATTTTTTTTTTCTCAAAGGGATTAATTAATTTCAACAAAATAACCTCATTTAAAAGAAAATAATGTTTAAAATCAAAGATAATAATTAAAATTACCTAGGATACAATACTAAGGTATAATGACATTCATAACTAGAATTCTAAAACCCAATGTCTAGGGTCACCCATCTCATAAAGTCATTAATAATATTAATTATTAATGACATAGTGGAGGAGAGATAGGTATATCCCAATAATTGGCTATTAAAAATTTAAGGCATTAGGGGTTCAATATGAAGGCTCACGACTTCATAGTCAACCCATAATGGTTCACATCTCTTTTTAGATTTTTGTCCAAAACCCCAATAATCTAAAATTATGATAAAATAGATTTCACCTTAAACAATGGTCTAAAACTTAGTGTACTATAAAGTATTAGGAGTTTGGGCCTTATGTTTAATAAATCAATTTAGTCCACTACTAAATTTGACCAGTTGGGTTAAGTCAAGTATATAATCCCACAAACTAAAAAAGTAAGGACAATGAATAATTTTGTCAAACCAAAATAGTGTACGGATATCCGCATTACCATAACCAAAATAACTAATAATTTATCAAATAGATCCCAATTGGTTTCAAGTGATTATATGCCTTGAGTGTTTAGTTTTATAAATCTATCAGAAATTTGGAATGCATCAATGTATCCACAATATAAAAATTAAATACAACACAATTACTTACAAGGAAGGTGTCAATTATTATGTTTACTGATTTCCCATTCATCTTTGCCCATCGTTATCCTTCCATTGAAAGCCATGGTTTTCCTTTTTATCTCCCAAAAATCCTAGACAACTCTCTAGGATTAATTTCCTTAAAATGAAGAATGCATATAGAAATGAATGTCTTTAAAGAGAGACAATAGCCCAAAATGAAAACAATAATAAAACCTTTTCCTAGAATTTTTCCATGTCACACAAGTCAAAACACCACCAAAAAAAAATATATGTATATCCATTCATAATAAAACCTCCAAAATAATGCATATTTTGGCACGTTAGGAAGAGCATCAAGAACCAAAAAAAAATGGTAATAGAAACTTCACCAAGATTTCATTTGCGTGGAGAGTAATTCAACACAAATCATCATTATAATAATAATATTTTTTCATGTGCCCAATCAACTCCTCCACAAAACATCTATCAATATGTCTAGGGGTCAAGTCAAAGCCCAAGTAGTCATAATCCATAAAGGAATTCAAGGCCAATGCATGAAATCAAAACCACTAATAAAATGTGGTAAAATTTGTAAGGTTAAAAAAACATGCTACAGGTCAAGTTCCACCCTAGACAATAACACCCCACACAAGAAAAAAAATCAAGCAAAAAAATACAAATGGGGGAAAGAGAGACAAGGTCTAGATAATTCACTAACCCAACAAGGAATAAGGATTAACTGATGTAAACAGACACAACAACAACATAAACTAAAATCCATACAATATGATAGCAATTAAATAAAGACAATCCAATGTAATAAAGAATACTCAGACCACCAATGGATTTTAAAAGCTTTGTGTCACATTACTCTTTACCTATCAATATCAATATGACTGCTTATAACTCCTACCCATTATTGTCTCAGTTATCAAAGTCCACCATCGAGACTAACTCACATGACCTATTACTGCAACCACCAATACAAAACATTAGTAGTATCTCTCAATAAATAAATATCAATAATAATAAAACATATTTACAAAATATGAAACATGTTAACAGTGAATTTAAGCATATGCATCCATGACAATAATTATCCAGTTAGAACCAATAATCATGATAATACAAATCATAACATCTAAGTCATATTAATCAACTATAATAATAAGAGGAATGTCAACTAATGTTAGGCTAAACATTTTGAACCAATGTGTCTATAATAATTACAATGAAATATTTGATGGGGTTATAACATCCTCCCCCTCTTATAGAGGAGTCATCCTCATGATTGTTTAAACAATCAGGGAATGTGTTTCCTAAAATAGATTCTAACACATGTTTTACCACATATTTCATAATATATAAACCAACAACTATGTTATAGTAATGAAAAAACCACCTGGTAGATATTTTACTAGTTTACTTTGACATAATAGCTTCATATTGGTTGCTTACTTACGTAGTTCAATAGTAAAACCCAAGGAAATTTATGTCAACTTACCTCTTAGTATGTCATGAGGATATAGAATACCTCTGACATGAAAACATTCATCCTTACTCCCTAACCATATAAATATTACCATAAGGATAGCCACATCCCTCTATATAAATGTCTTCTTAGTTAACATGTCATTTCATGACACCATGGTAAAAAAATAGGGAGTTAGATGCTTTTCGTAGTGCTAGTTTCCATGCATCTAGATTTAGTAACATAATTTATGCCTTCTCTATGACACACATGACCATTTTTTTTCAATTATAATTTATTTACCACTTTACAATAGGATTACTACCTCATAAAGTGCTCTTACCTTAGCATAATTCATTAGTAAGTTGTTATTTTTTATCACAACTATTCTAAAATTACCAATATTTCTAGCCACTTGAGCAAGTGTACCTTTAATCCATTCAATAAAAAACAAAAAAAATTGGCCATGGTGATCAAACATCACATTAATGTTTGTTTAACAAGAGATTTTTTGGTATTTTCAAAGTAGGGATTACAAGTGATAACTCATATAAAGACTAAGTCATTAATAAATTTCTAGCTTGGATATTAAATTTAGAATCAATAGTCTGATAATTAAAAACTTTTGGGTTAACCATTTATTTATTGTAGCAATGGGTCACCATAGAAATATGCCCTTTTTATGATATCAGTGGCACTAATCCAATCCAACTAGATTCTAACACAATCCCAAAATCTAAAAATAGTGTTTCCCAACACATAAGTTAGGCTTTCACATAACCTCATAGCATTCATAATAGAATGAAATTATAATTTAGTAACATGTATAACTTGGTTACTTTATTCCAATAGTTACCATTCATGAGTTAGTGAAACATCTCACACTTACTATAATAAACATTGGACAATCCATCACAGGCATTCACATGTAACCACCATGGCTTACAACATGCTCTCCAAATATTTATGATCTCAAAATATTATTATAGGGAATACAATCTAGTCATAATTCTACACTTAATTCTTGACATCATTTAAAAGTACTTAAGATATCAATATCTACCTGATCATAACTTATATTTCTCCTTTAGAGCATAAAATTAGCATACATTCTAGTCATGTATTAAATCAAATCAAAAATATTTATCCCTGAATATATATATATATATATATATATATGTATATATGTATATATATATATATATGTATATATATATATATGTATATATATATATATATGTATATATATATATGTATATATATATATGTATATATATATATGTATATATATATATGTATATATATATGTATATATATATATGTATATATATATGTATATATATATATGTATATATATATATATATATATATATATATATATGTATATATATATATATATTAGGTATAAACAAAAATATTACCCCATGCATATCATGCTTACACTTATAGGCAAATTCATGCATGTATTTCAACAAGTACCACCTTGATTATTTTGCATATATATCCAAATTATAGGACAAGTTGGTGCTTCACAAGGTTATAACAATACAATTCACAAGGGTTGTTTTCACAACACCCTCCAAGAGGAATTTAAAGAAACACTCAATCAATAAAGTGACCACTATGTACTAAGATCCAATGACCACTTGTATCCCTCATGGTGCACACTCTAAACAAATTAGGTGGCTACATGTGCATAGGAGAAAAAGTGGGTTTCAGCATAAAAAATATTCCACTTCCTAGTTTGTACCCAGTTTAAATCATTACTATTATAATGTTTCTTTACCCACAACCTCATACTTGAACTAATGCTCATTGTTAGAGTAGTGATGTGGAATTACACCATAGAATATAACACTATACCTTGGATGATTTCAAATAATGAAGGTTGGTATAAAGAGGGGAAAGTCACATCATATAAGTAGTTTTGATCACATTATCATATACTAACATGTTAACAAAACATAGACATACTTTTTACATGACATGTAATCGAATTATTCATACAAAAATTTTGAATGCATGGAGTAAAGTAAGGTTCACATTATTGATTTTAGAAATGGAATATTTCTCACACAAGTGTTTTAGCATCAATTACATGTTCCACATCTAGCAACATATATTCATCTATATAAAGTGATCATAAAAAATTGTTAAAACATAGAGTAAGTGTGGAATTCTGTATAGTTGACTAAATTTATGTAATACATAGAGTTATAAGCTTAAACATTTGAATATAATAAACAAAATGTAAGGATTTACATGACATTAAATATTTTCAAAAGAAAAAAAAAGGAACCACATGAATTAAGACATGCATACATAACTTAGGTGTTTCAATAATTTATGTCAAGGTATTTTCACATCACAACAATTAAGCACATATGACAATGAAGTACAAGGGTCCATAATTTCCATTAGTCCACCTGATGTCCAAATGACATCCCAATGACATCAAATATCCATCATATAGTATAAAATGATTAGTTCTAGGGATATTAAGTTTACGATCACCTTCACTTAAGAAATGTTGTGTTCTAAAAAAGCCCATATATCTAAGTTCATGTGTTTTGGCAAGTTACCAATAATGTTTTTACTACATGGATTAGATGGCTCATGATAATTGGTAATAATAATATATCTTGGGAACTTTCCAACTTATAAAAATAAGTCAATCAAATTCACCATATTGGGCCTTCCAAGCTTGAGTTCCACCCTTATACATCCCAAGATATTATAGATCAACATCATCATATGTTTCTCCCATACAAGATCTAAAGCATTGTTTCTTGATTCCAACAACAAGATTATGCCACCATTATCTCCATTGACTTGATCCAATAAGTTTTCAAATGTTGAATAGCGATGCTTGCTTCAAGGCAACGTAACCTTAAGAAAGGCTGAACTTAGCCAATGATCAAAGTGGGTGTCATATCATCATCATGGGAATTAAAATTTCCTATAACCATCAAATTTAATTAAAATTTAAAATTGACATCTTTATGGATGTAAAATATGTCCATTATCACAATAGACATCCTCATGGGTGTCAAATCTCATCCCAAGATCAATTAAACATCTTCATGGATATAAAACATATCTATGATTAGCATATCCTTCTTATGGGATTAAAACATACCCATGATCAAAATAAATAACATCATGGAAACAAAATAGATCCATACATGTAATAGTTTATATCCTTTTAGAGTTATGAAACCACATTATTCTTCACTTAACTTGAAAGAGGTCAAGACTCATAACAAGATCAAGCTTAATTTCAACTCAGAATGTTCCTTCACAAGCAAAGCTCCTAAGATTTACTGATTTACATAAGTAAATTAGATATGCTCACCCTATTCAGCCCTCCAGGTTTAATCCTACCCCTCTATCTTCATGAGGTCATAATATTCTAGGCATCTATTGATGACTTGACCATACAAGTCAACAATAGATACTGAACATCATTTTCTCAGTTCTAAAGGTGAAGTGGTTATCAATAGTCTCTCATTGACTTACCCATACAAGTCAACTATCAATATGTGACATTTTACCTAATGTAATTTAATTTTTTGAGGGGTTGACCCAACCAAGGCTATGAGTAAGTATCAAAGTGATTTTGCAGAAAATTATTGATTTCTACAAAAACATTATATTAAAAAAATGTAGGAATTTATAACACCTTCATGTAATAAAATAAGGCATTGTCTTAACCAATTAAAGAGACCAAGTGCCATTATAAAATCATAACATATTTTAGCTCAATGCATAAATCATTAAGTCCTTAATAGAAACAATTTCATGACTGAACATTCCCTAGACTAGCAACACTACTTTGATACTAATTGAAATAACCTAAAAAAAATAGGGATTTGCTAAAATTTAGAGTATGAAATGACATTGTGTGCATGGACCTTCACACCATCTGATATCATGAGATAATATACTATTTTTCTACTCACTTTCAATTTTTCAACCAACATACTATTAGGTAGTAACAGACACATAACCAGGGTTACCGCATCATCAAAGGGTTCTATAAGGGAGTTTTTCATCAAAAGGGAAGATATAGTTTGGGGTGTATTGGTTTGCACATGCACACTGATATATGACAATTAAATGGTCTGATAATACTACTTAAGCATATTGTCTCCTAAGAGAATTAGGTTGAAGGTTCAGAGGGTAAAACCATTCCTTCACGAATCCACCATAATAGCAGATAGAGCAACCAAGAAAACTCAGGTATATCACCCAAAAATTTAACTCTAAGCTAAACTTTAGCATAAGTAAGGATAACAATAAAAAATCATCCAAAAGAATATCAACTCACAAGGATCCAAACAACCATAATATACTTGCACATTTTGGAGTGTATTAAGTATCATAACAATCCTTACTAGAAGGAAGGATCCTCAAACATAATTATATCATAAGGCTACACATTAGTTTTCCCATTGAGACACCAAATAGTCCTCTTTTTAATGACCCAAATGTTCATCCACAATAGAATTGGCGGTACCATTCAATGAGATAGATCTAGCTTACCTTTATATAAATAAGGTTACACCATGTAACATTTTTCATAATAAATGTCATCTCATTAATAACAATACATAACTCATATTATTGGCAAAAGGAATAATACTTCCAACCATAACATGTTAACAAATATGGAAAAAGACTTACATGAAAAGATAATAATAAGGAGTCTAATCTAAGACCCACAACATTATTAAAATAATTCTATGATATGATATAAGTCCAGTAAATATACATATTGTACTCACAACCAACTAAAAACCAATATTGTTAAAGCATGCATCAAGACAGAATAACAAAATTGTCAATACATTCCCAGGTACACAAGAAATATGTGTAAATATTTTCATATATTTTATTTCATTAAATTTGAAAATACACATACTTTTCCATTCAATCTTCATGAATGTCATTACTCAAGTAATAGAAATTCTTATTACATTGCAGATGTGGTGTGTTAATAGTAGCCACTACGTATCACTACTAAGGCCGCTATCAATTATGGACTAATATAAATTTCGAAATAAAAATTATTGCCTCTACCCAAAAATAATGATATCACATACATTTTCAATAGTATTAGTATCCAAGAAAACAAAAGTGTGGATGATACTAACAATAGAATGGCCAATTAGAATTTCTTGATCCATCAACTTACTTAAGACACAACTTGGAGAATCACAACAAAAATTAAAATTATGGGAGATATCAACATTAGAATGAAGTATTTCATAACCTATCATGTGATTCACACCCTAGTGCAAGCCTAGAGCAAAGAAGGGTCATTGCAATTAAATGGACCAATGAAAATGCTAACAATCAGATGTAATAGATTTATTGGCAATACAAATCCACTTATTAACACAATCATAAGTAAAATAGCCTCATTAAATTTCTATTAAATATCATTATAGCTATTGTTTCCTTAAAATGATTTAAATATTACTCATGTCATCCATATAGATAATGAAATCTTCTAAATGGAGATATATGATTTCAACATTTAAGACTAAACCACTTCCAAATCAACTGTTAATAATTAAATACACCCCCATCATTTAATATTCAAATTCATTCCATTATCAAATTGATATATACACTAGACCCATAATAAACAAGAGTATTAACACATAACATTAACTCATAATTTTAATGATGAACCAGAATTACCATAATCTAATATATACTTGCAACCAAATATGATGTCAACATAGCATAAAGTTATATCACAATAGGTACACACCATAATAGCCACAACTCAAAAAGGTGCTAAGAAAAAATATAATACTCACATTAGTTAGTAATTAATATGGTTTTATTTATAATATAAATATGTAACTAATGTTTCCTTTACTTTTGTAAATGACTTTATAATTAGAATATAACCATATAAGTTCCTATATCAAACTGAAATTTACAATTATATGTAAGTAGTTCCATATCCAGGTAATGTATAACATATCCAAAATTATATAAGGCTTCAAATATCAAAATAATATGCTTTCATACCAAGACTAAAATGATAAAACATCTCATAATAGAAATCATGAGTAATTATAACTAACATAGCATTATTGTACTTATCCATGTTCGTTAAACATTCACTACCAATAGAAGCATAACTATCCTCTAATTACAACATTAATTTAAAAATGTAATAGTGATAATATAAATTTTACATCTATAAAATATATAATAAAAATAAAAATTACATAATGTTGTACCAATATAGAGTCAGTATATTCGATATCTATGTATTGAATGCTATACAACACTACAATATGCATTACTATGCCTGCAAATCAAATCCAAAGTGCTAACATGGAATTTATCTTTATGACAATTTAAAATAAAATAGCCCTAGTATCCACATAATTATTAATTACATTAATTAAAATTGGTGAGAGTAATTCTAAAACATCTGCAAGTATTTCACATACTAGATACCATTCAACCAATCAAGCTACAATCACTGATTTCTAACCTATAGGAAATGAAGTGATAATTCTACATAAGGCCATCCTAAATCTCCAGTTTGATGAACCCATCAATCATTTTTCCTACTAACAACCCCAACCATTAGCTATATGGTGGAATTAGGCATTCGAGTTTTATCAGGTAGAGATGATCGTTAATGTGACATGATCCATGGTGTAATTACAAAATAATCAAACAATCAAAAAAGGCCACCAAAAAATAAAAATATTGAAATAATTTTTTTTAAAAACACTAATGTATGCCCATAGGGGTAACTTCCCTTCAACACAAAATTTTATATAAGATAACATTTAATTCATGACTCACATACATAGTCAATCAGTAAGAGAGAAACTAATAACAGTCATACAACACAATCATAACATCCAACCACTAAAATTAGTATAAGAAAGCAATAAAATTAACATAATCAACATCCAAAATCCAAAAATAGTCTTATTCAGTCAAGGGGCTTGCATTTGCATGAAGCAAGGTAAGTTGGTCAGCCCATTGGCTAACTTATCAAAATTAATGGGCAATGATTTAATGCTAAATCAAAACCCATCAATCCTTGTCTCATAGTAGATAAAATAAATAATCAAAGGCATTTGTCATGGCCAATGAAATTATAATAATTTGAGGTGCTACAGGAAAGAAATCCACTCAACTAATAGAACTATAAAGCGTTTCTACAAATAAGTCAAATGGTGGAGTTAAAATTGACATTATGTTTCTTACACAATTAACTACATTACTTTTCATGAGCCATTAAATAAGTTTAGTATTATTTATAGGACTTCATATTTCATCCAAATAAAATCCTACCATCTACTAAGGGTAGGGTCAATAATAACTCCCTAGGTAAGTACAATGGCATACAAGGACTAGACATACCAACTATAAAATATTCAGCCAATTCATAAAAATAAATAGTTACCTACAACAATATAGTCTCAACATTACATAAAGTCGAAGAAGTTGGATAATGATAGTAAATAATTTTCCTTATCCCATACAAGGTTGAAAAGGTCCAACAAGGATTCAAGCTAAATAAGGGAAATCAATGTGGAGTAAAGAGATTGATTCTAACAGAATCGAGATATTATAGTAAAATAATTTCCCATTAAAATATCATGTAATATTAATTTTGTTCACCCTCCAAGGATTTACATAATTACAACAAAATAATATGATTTAGAGTAGAATTATGTTTAGAATCAAAGATAATAATTGAAATTACCCAAGATGCCATACTCATGTATAGTGGCATTCATAACTAAAATTCCTAAACTTACTTTCTAGGGTTTCTCGACTCATAGAGTTATTAATAACAATAATTTTCAATGAGGTAGAGGAGGGGAGATAGGTACAAATTAATAATGGGGCATTAAAAATTTAAGTCATTAGGGATTCAATATGAAGTCTCATGACTTCATAGTGAACCCATAATGGTTCATATCTCTTTTTAGGTTTATGTCCAAAACCCCAATAATATAAAAATAATGAATCAAATAGATTTCACCTTAAACAATAATCTTAAACTTAGTGTACCATAGGTTATTAGGAGGTTGGGTCTAATGTTTAATAAATCAGTTTAGCCCACTACTAAAATACACCATATGGGTTAAATCAAATACCTAATCCCACTAAATGAAAAAGGAAAGATAATGAATTTTTTAATCAAAACAAAACAGGGTAAGGATATCACCATTACCATACCCAAAATACCTCATACTTTATCAAATAGATCCCAATTGATTTCAATACATTATATGCCTTGAGGTATCATTTTTAAAATTCCATAATTTTTTTTGAATGCAATAGTATATTCAAAATATTAAAATGGAATCCAACACACTTACTTTCAAGGAAGGTGTGGACCATTATGTTTACTAATTTCCCAATTGCCCTTGCCCATCTTCATCTTTCCATAGAAATTCATGGTTTTCATTTTTATCCCCTAAAATTCTAATTTGAATCCCTAGGATAAATTTCCTGTAAGTTTATTCAATTCCATCATCACATAGTCTAGGTTTTTCTATTAAGGATTTCAAAGATGACGCTCCAAAAATAATAATGCATACAAAAATTGAACCCCTTAGAGAGACAATAACCAAAAATAAAAATAGAATTAAAACATTTTCCCTAAATTTTGGAGTGTCATGCAAGTCAAAACACCACCAATAGAAACACATATGTCTATCCCTTAATAATAAAATGTCCTAAATAATGTATATTATGGCATGTTGGAGAGAGCCTGAACAACCAAATATAAATGGAAATAAAAACTTCACCTAGATTTTATTTTCATGGAGAGTAAGTCAAATCAAATCATGATTAGAATAATATAAATATCTCATACACCTAATTCATTCCTCCATAAAACATCTATCAAGATTTTTAGGGGTTAATTCACAACCAAAGTAGTCCTAATGCAAAAATGAATTCAAATCTAATGCATGAAGTCAAAACCACTAATAAAATGTGGTCTAAGGCACAAGGATAAACACACATGATATGGGTCAAGTCCCATCCTAGACAATAACACCCACATAAGAAAGAAAAAAATCACAAAAAAACAAATAGGGATAAGAGAGACAAAGTCTATATAATTCACTAACCCAGAAAGGCATAAAGAATAGCTGACATAAATGTACACAACAACAACATAGAACAAAATTCATACAACTTGAGAGAAATTAAATAAAGAGGATCCAAGGTAAGAAAGAAGACTCAAATGACCAATGGCTTTTAAAAAATATGTCACATCACTCTTTACCTATTGATATAAATCCAATTGGTCAAAGCTCCTACCCATTATTGTCCCAGATGTCAAAGACCACCGTTGATCCTAGCTCACTTGACCTAATATTGCAACCATCAATGTAGGGCATCAACAATATCTAATCATGGAATAAATATCAATTATAATAAAATCTATTATGCATAAAATATAAAACATATCAAGAGTGAATTTAATTATATGCATCTATGACAATAATGAGCTAGTCAAAACCAATAATCATCATAATAAAAGTCATAACATATTATTCATATTAATCAATTGTAATAATAAACAGAATGTCAATCAGAGCCAAGGTAAACCTATTGAACCAAAGTGTCTGTAATAATTACAATGTACTATTTCATAGGGTTATGACATGTCTGTGTCCCACCAATATTGAACCCTATACTCTAGCCTTGAATGTGAGAACCATATGTGCTCAAACCTAAAGGGATATTTATCCTATTCCAAATTGTTCTTCATTATCAGAACAATAGGGTTGTGGTCATACCCTATATGAGGGAGAGAAAAGGGGAGAAGCTCCTAAATCAATAATCAATTGGAATCTATAAGATCATGGTCAAGATGAACCTAGATAAAACTCTCCCCAAAAAACCTATTTGATGAGGTAAAGGAAAGCCTCTCATATCCACATCAAAAATATTATTATCAGAGATGAACCCTGGAAGGTCCTCCATACTATCTTAGAAAATCTGAGAAACCCATTTTTTTCATAATGGAAAATGTGGGCATTGTAATTGCCAATGACAATCCAATAGATATCCTTCCATGTTAATCTAAAAGCACTTAGGTTAGACCATAATTTTTGGTGAGAAGAGGGAGTATTGGGAGCATAGATATTAGAAAGGATTCAATTATTATTGGAAACTTTATCATTAAATGGAATTCTTAGATGATGATAGCGTTTGAAAATTACTTCTTTATTAGGATCCTATCATCCTAAAAAGTAACTATGCCTCCATAATCTCTAGTCGAGCTAACCGATGCCATATTAGCCCTTTTCCATAATTCTTCTAGATTTATTCTAAACTATTTTCTTGCATTTTAGTTTCTTGTGTTGCATTAATAGAAGGAAGCTAATTTTTTCCAAGGTCTCTAAACATTTGGCATTTATTGTAGTGATTCATGCCTCTTATATTGTAAATAATTATTTTTATGAGAAATTCTCATGAGGGGTATGTTTAATATTTCATGTATTGTAGATTGATGGCCATATACTATGTTTTGATTTGATTGCTTATTCCTGATAGTTGCTTTATTTGGTCTAGACCTTTTATATAGCTTCCAACATTTATAAGATTTTTGATCGTATTTTTATACTAATGGGTTATTGGTTCTTTATTCTTATTCTTTCTACTAGTCAGAGATGAGAAATCTTGTTGTAATATTTATTATGTAGCTTGGTCTATTTGATTATCTAAGATGCCTTGTTGGATATTATCTTCTTTATGTGATTCTTGATCCAAAGGCTAGATTGGAAGATTATTTTATTATTTTCCTTATTCGTCTTTAAAGGATTGAAGACATTAGAATTTTTTTCTAATGGTAAATTGATGTTGAAAATCTAAAGGAATTATTATAGGTTGAAATTTACTTACCTCAGACATCTTTTGGAATTCCTTGTCTTTTGTCATAGCTTTGTTAGTATTCTTCACCTTTGTATTCTAAGAATGATTTTAGAGATTTATTTAATTATCCTTGCTATGTTGATTATGCTCTTTATTAATCTTGTTTGTTTGAGTTTTAGCCATATTTACTTGATTTGAAAGATTATTTTAAAGAAATATATCTTTTGAGTGTTGAATATTCACCATTGGAGTATGCTACCTTTTTCATATATTTTGAGTGTCAGATGGTGTATATTTACATGTGGAGGATTGAGGATCATTTTATTTTATTGCATTATATTTTTTGTCCTTTATAAATACAAAGGTATTATCTATTTTAATGAATGTTAGGCATTCCCCTGTTGAATGACCTAGTTTCCTACAACAATCATATTTTAAAGCAATTTTTTCATATTCTATATTTTGAATCCACACCCCACTTGAAGAGTCTAGGGTGATGATATTTGGGAGGTCTTGATCTATATATTAATTTATAAATAATCTTGTAGGAATACATCTTTACCCCAAAACTATAGGGGAAAACCTGGAATTAAAACACATATACGCATAAGGTTAATTCTTTCTTACTCTGGGTGAAAATTAGATTTCCATATTTTTAAAAAGAGGCTAGACTTACCCAAAACATATGGGCCTCTAACCATAATATTAGCGTAGTCTTCCTCATTATTATAGTAAATGAGGAAGAAATCACTTTTCATAGAGGATATTTCAAGATGTCCTTTTGGTGCCCATATCTTAAAATCCTAGAGCTTGAAGGTATTAATGTGTAGAAGCATTCCCAAGAATTTTCCAACTAGGGAAATTGAATGTCTTGATAATTAGTTAGATTTGATAGAGTCTAGGATAGAAACGAGATATTTCTTACCTTAATTGGCTATTTTAAGATCTTAGTTTGGGCTATTTTAAGATCTTAGTTTGGGTGAATCTCATGATTTTCTCCAATATTTCATTTTAGCTTTACAAACCTAGAAACCTTGTCATTTAAGGTGCAGAAAAGAATCCTTTTAGCCTATAGCACTAGATCCAAAATGTTTTATACTAATTTTCCAAGCATTTTTTATCTTCTTTTAGGTATGTATTAGCCCACATCTATGACTGTAAGACCAGATTTCCTTCCCCACCATTATAATTTGAAATTTGAGTGCCCACCATTGCTCCACTCACCATGGCCCTACTCATGTTCACTTTCATGATAATTGTAGGAGAGTAGAATTATTAACTGATATGGTGAGTAAGTATAAGGTGACTATTAGTTGGATTTAGTTCTAAAATTTTCATTTAAATGAATATGGTAAGAATATTAAGTGTGTCTAAGTTTAATTTCTAACACCGATGAAAAGTAATTTTTTTAAATAACAAGTTTTGAGGAGGAAAATCTTATTGCATAGTTGTTTTTACAATTCATGGTACAAATCATTAGCTTGTAAAGGTAACATTTTAAATCCAAATTGTGTTCTAACCACATGATAATGGTTAAAAAATATTAAAATAAAATAAAATAAATCAATATACTTTTCACCTTAAGGAGTATCCAAAAATGACCATGGAAAAAATATGAGTTAAAACCACTATTATAATTTAGCTAACCACAACTAATGTTAGTATATATAACCCATAGAGGACATATGGATTGATAATAGATTTTACCAATGATTTGATGTTATTAGATAACACAATACTATAAAAAATGAAAACACAACCAACTCTTTAATTATTTAGTGATAGTGAAGGGATGTTTTTTTTAATAGTTTTGTGGACATAGACAAGTGATATAACATGAAACTATTGTGAGGTGGATTAAGTTCAAATAAATTTTGTGTGTAAATGTGATGATGATATTGTGTGTGTTAGTTTCTTACTAACATTGATACATTTTTTCATGATAAAGTTTGAGGTGGAAAATGTAAGTGAATGGCTATTCTCATTGAAGAAAGTGTTAGTTTATATATTTGAGAGTCATGAACCCCATATGATTAATCAATATGATTTTGTTTTAGGGTTTAAAATTTTGTACAAAGGCATGTACAATTATTATTTCATTATTATGGGTTTAAAAATTTGGACTAGATCATGGTAGAATTATTTTTTGAATAACATAAATTGGCTATGTTTTCATTGATTTCATAGTGTTATGATACATTTTAATAGTGAAATTAAATGATTATCCATAAATCCCTTTCTTATCAATGAAACTAACTAATGAATAACTAAAAAATCACAAACCATAATATTAACAATACATATATGTTATTAAACATAACTTCCGGACCCTATGATAATGTTTACCAAAATATTGAACACAACTAGTCAAACTCAGTTAACCACAACTAAGGTTTGTCCATATAACCACTAGTAGACCTTCATCATATAAGTCACTTTTGAATCAGTCATTACATATCATTTTTATATAGATTATTAATAAATGTTTCAAATTATGATTTAAAATATGGCAATACTTGGTATGATGTTCATGTGTAAATTTGATGTCTAATGCAATTTTAATTATGTTGAATTTCATTATTTTACATTTCAAGATGATTAAAACTCCTTTTTAATAGTTTTATCATCTTGAAATTATTAGAATATTAGTTTTCAAATGTTATAGATTACTTGCTTGTGTTTAAATTGTGTTATCAAGTGCTTTTTAAAGAGATTCCATTTTTAACAAATGATTTCTTTATGAAGAACATAAATATTGTTTTAGAAGAATATTAAAAAATTATATAAATTTATTTGATCTAAAATTATTAATAAAAATTGTTATCAATGTAATATTAAACCTTCTTTCATAGATGTCAAACTTTCATATAGATTGTATATTTTTAATATATCATTCCACAAATTTATATTCCATGCTCAGACCTCCTTTATCATTATAATTATGAATATTTATAGAGATGTTTTTCAATTTATACTCAATAAAATATTCAATGTTAGGATCCAACATACCACCATAACCAACATCTAAAAATAGTTTCTGACAAAAAGATGATTTTGGAATACTATTAGTTTCAACTAGTCCTTTTATCTTTACCAAAAAAATATTGCTCATACATAATTAAAACAATCATTATTTGAGCTTGAAATTTCTCATTCCTACTTAAAACATTGCAAGTGAAAACTATAAGAGGTACCCACTAATGTGGAGTTTAGGTCATTTTTCACAAATTAAGTGCCCTTTAGAAAGTCCCACTCCAATTGAGAAGCCTCCACTTCAATTGTACATGGGTGACTAATTAGTTAATCTACGTATGAGATATACATTTGAAATATTTTTAAATATATCAAAAATTTCATGATATACTCATCGTCCATGTGATAGAAAATTTCTCAACTTGTGGAAGATGCAACATGTAGTCATTGTGAGTAATGTTAAATGAATAGTTTATGTAACATCTTTGGGTTTTTTTATTTAACTTTTTTTGGAATAATGGAGTTTTATTCCTATTTTAGTTAAGGGTCTAGATTAATAAATTAGTATAGAATATAGAAATAATTATAGTCCTAATTTGTGTAATTATTTGTCTTTTTCATCTTTCTAAAAATAGCAATAAACTAGAATAAATATAACCTAGCTAGAAATAGATTTAGATGACTGATATAGAGGATAAAAATGGTTGTGCAAGACTGGGAAAGTGTCATAAACCTATATCTTGGTTTTTCTCAGCAAAAGGATAAGAGCATCAAAAAGTGGATACTTTGGTGTCTAGTGCTATTATCTGTTCCTGCCATTGTTATCCAAATTCATCACAAAGACCTAAGAATTTTTGGGTACTTATGTTGTGCCTATTTTATCTTTAGTATGAAAAATCAAACACTGATTATTGATAGAACTCATTGTAGAGATGATTTCATGTTCAAATCCCAATCCTCCATCATGCTTGATAAAATGATATTTGAGTTACTTAAGAAAGAGGGGGAGTTAGTTTTTAAGATGCACTTAATGTGCAATCCACACCCCTTGTGTGGGCTTGTTGCTTACATACCAATACTCTCAAGAGGTACCAATCCATATGTAGTTCTCCCACAAAATTTACTTTGTGTTATAGTGTGATACGAATGTAAAAATGGAAAATTAAGACAACTTTAGATGGCTAGGGACTTATGTGAGGGTTTAAATGTGTTTAAAGTTGTTTGAGGTGACTATATGCAGAAAATAGGGAAGTTTGCCTTAGTGATTTATTTATATTCTTTCTTTCTTTGTCATATTTATCACCTCCCTTTATAAACAAGCTTTGGATGGGCTTTTATAGGTAACCACTGGTCATGGGTTAGATGTATTCACACTAGTCTAACATAATAAAGGATATGTATTGGATTAAAATGTTTATTGGGGATCAAAGTACAAATTGATAGCAGTGTCAAAAATGGGACACCTGAGGGTCTAGTGCTATAATCCAAGTATGGAGATCTTATCATATAGGCTCAAGACCTAGGGAATAGGATTAGCCTAGGAAATACAGTTTGGCTAAGGTGGAATGATTGTTTTGAAGGTTTTAGATGATTAGAAATGAGAAAATATATGTCTATAAGGGTCACAAGAGAATATAAAATGGAGATATGGATAGGGTGTCACAATCTACACTCAAACTACCCATTTTGACATTTTATATGACTACATTTCCCCCCTCTCTATTCTAGTGATGTAGTAAAGTGAAATACTAGGATAAAGAAAAAATAGAAAATGTAATTAAACTTACCTGCAAGGGTGAAGCCCATGAAGATGTGTGATGTTGACTGATGTTGATTGATGTTGAATGATGTTGAGTGATGTTGAGTGAAGTTGAGTAAAGTTGAGTGATGTTGGGTATGTGTTATACAAATAGTAATATCACGAACAAAGTTGAGTGATCAGTAATAAAAAGGATATCCCTTTGGCTATATCATCACCCACTAAATGAATCTATGTTATAATGCATGTGTTAATCAATGTTTAGACTATGTGTCCAATCCGTTTGAGTAGGTGGCATAAGAATACAAAGGGTAACTAGTCTTTTAGTTCCATCATTGCCTACTAAGTGAAGATATGAATTGATACTGGTATGAGTGTCTATCATATATGATGGCTCATGAATCCCGTAAATGATCTATAATTTAACAATGTGGCATGGATAGCTAAATGTGTACTATGAACTAGGCCAATCTTGGCCACTCTAAAAGGTGGAGATTAGGCTTGTATGAAAGCCACTCTAAAATTGAGAACTAGGCTTATATGAAAGCCACTCCAAAATAATTCAAACCAATTGTAAATAGAATAAGGCACACAACTACTAAAAATACCTGGGTAATATAATGAACTAGAAAGAAAAGAGGGAAATTGTGGCATGCATATTGCCCCCATTTACTGGTTTCTATAACATAGATTTTGATTTAAAAGTTGTACTAATGGCCCAATCTAAAATTTGAAATGAAATCCATCATATCATGAATAATGCCCCTATATCTAGATAATCTAAGTAAAACCATATTAAAACTTCCCAATATAAACTAAACTATAGTTGAAAAAAACTATAATTGACCTTATCTTTTTATTTGTTTTTGAAAAGTTTGGGTTTTTTGCTATTTATAAAGGTGCACTAAAAAGTAGACACTTTGATGTCTAAAACCATTATCCAATTTTTGCACTCTTATTATTTACTATTTTTTATGACCATTTTATATTCATCAATATTATTTTGATTTGTTCTGCATGTTTTAAATTTTGAATATTATTTTTAGTGTTCTAAAAACTAATTTTTGACTGTTAGAGGGCTTTGATCTCTATGACAAAACCCCTATTTGGTGTCCCCTCTTTTGAGGGTAGGAATAAAGACCCTATAATGACTTCCCTTAGAACAAAGAGCCCTAAAAGTGTGTTAGATATGAAATACATCATATAGTAATGATAATCTAAAATATGTTTCAAGATATAGCATAACTTGTATTAGAGATTATTAGATCAACATGTTTATGCCTAGATAGATGTAATAGTGTAATATCATGTGAAATATACTAAACTAAAACTTTAAATATGGTTAGATGTTAAGGATGGATGAACAATGATGTCCATCATGGCATCTAGGAAGGCAAGATAATGCATGATATGGATCATGTAATTTCAAATAACTCAGAAACAAATAAGTAAACAAGCATACAAGGCAAGGATCAAGAATCATACGAAAGAGGCCAAGGGGCCAAAAAAATAAGGGACATAGGCACATGTCACTCAAACTATGAAATCAAGCATACAAGGCATGTTTAAATTCCTACATACACATACAATTTCAAACAAGTAATATTGGCATGAGGTCCACAAGCAAATACAAGAGTACAAGAAAAGGTCATTGGAAAATGTCCTCAGGCACACATAAGTAACAAAATAAGAACTAATAAATGCAATCACATCTAGCTACTCAAAGAAATAAAGGAAGGAATGTAAATGATATGAATACTAATGCATCTAACTAATCAAATAAATAAGTGAAATTATGCAAAACATGTAGTACAAGACTAGGTAGATGCCATGAAATACACAAGTTCTTTATAGTAGTGAGTTTCAATAGAATAATATATGTAAGCTAGTAAGTAATGTACATTAACATGATAACTAGAGTGTGTGGTGTAGTCATATAGAAGATTCCCCTCGTGGGTATATATGTTGATGTATGTCTCAAATGTAGAAGTAACATGCCCCCTTAATGGGTTGAGTGAAGCAATCAAGGATATAGGTGTCACTGTACATACTCAAAGAAGATCGAGTGAAGAATGGTAATGTAGATAAATTAACAAATAATAACATAGAATATCAAAATGTAAGTCTAACATGGTAATAGAAATGTAAATCATGGATAATGCATATAATTGAAATTTTTTTGGTGTTTTGAGTTATTTGAAATTTTTTGTATTTTGATATATTATACTTTTTTGATATTTTCAAATATTATATTGTATAAGTAATCATAAAGAAACTATGTACAAGAAAGTGAAAATAAATTAAGTATAAGCAGGACGAGAAATCATGTACAAGAAAGACTAAGAAGAAATGATACTAACTGATAAGTCTCACAAGAGAATCCTTATCATGGTGTCATGTATCAAGGAGAGGGATCATGCATGATCATGAAGCATGACAGAAGGGATAAGACTATGACTTTAAAAGGTGTGTATGTTGTAAATGCTCTAAAATATCTATACTGGAAACTAACTGTGGGGTCACCGTGTAACTCTAGGAAGTAGATGTAACTATGGGGCTCTTAGGGACCTATCTAGTAGTATAAGAAACTCTCTAAAAATGTGATCTATGTGTAAATGCATGAAACCTCAATGATATTACCCTGCATGTGAATAGTGTAGATGAAAAATGTTTATAGTTTTAAAACTATCATTGATGTATTGGTCACTCTAAGAGAAGCCTCCATGGAAGTGTATTAACTCTATCTACTAGCAAGGGATCCCTTGATTATGTTTGAACCTTAACTGGAAGAAGAACTATAACTGGTGGAGGAGCTAAAACTGGTGACTATAGATTAGGAGATGGATTTGAATGGGGAGTGGTAACACATATTAAACTCCACCATCTATAAAAAATTAATTATAATGAATGTACATCACACGTATATGAACTATAAAGGGTAATACACAAAGTTTATAGATCCATGGTCGACTAAGTAACATGTCAAAGACTCATGCACTAGTAATACTAGTAAATGGTCTAGTCATATATACTAGACAAACCTATAGAGGAAGTACAATCTCACCTAATTAATTATGTATGTGCCCACTAAATCCATTGATAATTATGTCTGTCAAGGTGGTATCCTTATTTGAATATCCTAAATGCTAAAGTAATGTCATAGTGCATACATTCACACTTGATCCATTATCTATATTAAAATTATGAATGGGAAGGTGATCGATGTAGGATTTGATAAAGAGTGCATAGTAACTTGAATCATCCTCAACTATCTCCTACTCTGAGAAGGAGATCAAAGGTCTAGCTAGAACTTTGGAATGATACACACCAATCATGTTACTCAAATGATGTGACTCAATTCAAGGTACCTGGTATGTAGCTGGTAGAGGGTATGCATGATATGCATGGTGAACACATGATGTACCCTCTATCTTCTATTTATAATTTTGTGAGAAAGGGTCTAAGAAAAAATTTAGAGCCTTGTTCTTTATTTTCTTTCCCTAAGGAGGCTTAACTGGAGTGCCTAGATCAGTAAGGTTTCCATCTATCAAGTCATGTATCTTGTGTCACAAACTGATGCATCTATTCATTATGTGGCTTGGTGCCCTTTGAAAACCACATAATTCATTCTGATCATATCCACATGGAAGAAGCTTTGTTGTATCAAGTTCTCAAATAGGAGGGAGAGATATGATATTACATTCCAATAACTGCTATAAGACTCTGACTGGAAATAATGGTAAATTGGTAAAGGCTCACCAAGGAGGCATTAATAAACCACTCATTAAGGGGGATATGAAGCTACATTAACTATAATTTTATTTCAACTTTTTATATCATTAACCATTACTTTGTATGGGACTTTACTGTTACTCTTGTTTTTTGTTTCTGACATGCTTGTATACTTGATTTTACCCATTAAAATTAATTTGACTTCCCTTTCCTTTAGTGTATGACATAGCTCAGTGAAATAAGAAGTATTTTTTAACATTATTGACTCATTTAAATGTGGTAGAAAACTTTATTTACAGATATCTTATAATTATTGATTGGCCATGGGGCTAGTCATTTTAAATAATATAGTCTTATATCTAAGAGCATAATATGTGAGATGCTCATTTGACCTTTGTTTTTGTTGTAAAATTTGGGCATAAGAAACCTTGTCAAATATGTTAATGTTAAAATGAGCTAGAAACATGTCAGCTAAAGTATTGAATGTTTTGATCAACTGATTCAGGTGATTATAGAACCAATGTAGAGCATAATCTTTTAAACTCAATGGAAATATCTTGGTTAGTAACTAGTCATTTGGTACATATTCCAAGCATGTTGTATGAAAATATCTTAAGTGTGTTTCTAAATCACCCTTGCCATCATATCGAGTGAGCTTGGGTTGAATAAAACCTAGTGGCAAGGGTGTAAAAGCAATATAGCATGCCAATGGTATATGAAGTAGAGCAAAAGAGTCTAAAGCTTGTATTGGTCTATAGACACCTTGCTTAAGTTATAACACCTTAGATTGAAGAGATTTAATATCTTACACAATATCAACCACATCAAATGTTGAAGATGTACTATCCATAATTGGTAGTGACATATATGAAGCTTGGCCTGCTATAGGTGGTTGTTAAGACATAGTTGCCCCCGTAGTATCATTTGTAACTAGATATTCTGAAGGACTAGAAGACTCAATTTACTTAGACTTTAATTTCCATGATATATTTTAATATAATGGCATTATCTCATGGCTATTCCCTAAGTCTCTCTCTAAAACTCTATAGAATCAAATCTTTGTTGATGACAATGTCATTATCAATAATAGTTGGAATTTCATCAGTAGCCCAATGTGGTGGAGCATGAACATTAGTGTGTGTATCATCCTTATTATTCTCATTCTAATCATTTAAAGAATTATCCTCATGGAAATTAGTGTAATTTAGATGTGTATGATCTATAGTAAGAAACTGAGCTAGTTGTTTGTCAATGGTATATGGATGAGTTGGAGGAATCTTGGTGAATCCAGGAGGGTTTTCACTAAGTCTTGCACTGCTTCTCAAATTAAGAGATGAAAGGATATTAAGTGGCATAAGGAAAATAACTTGAAAAATGAAAGAGAAGATTAAATGAATGTAATCTAGGATTTGAAAATTAGTGAATTGGAATATGTATAAAAATGATATGATGCTCACTAACATGTAAGCTGATACCTTCAAAAGTAATGGAACCTAGTATATTCAACTAGTGTTTGAAATAAAATTATTTTTAAAAATTACCATGGTGAATTTTAAAAATTAAATTTGAAAATATGATTTATATATGCAAGAAAAAAATTAGAAAATATTGTTAAAACTAGTAAAAAATTTTACTTGGGGTTTTTTTTCACAAACAAAGTAAGTCAGGTTCACCAAATGATTTAAATTTTTTAGGAATAATGGAGTTTTATTCCTATTTTACTAAAGGGTCTAGATTAATAAATCATTATAGAATATATTAATAATTATAGTCCTAATTTATGAAATTGTTTATCTTTTTCACCTTTCTAAAAACAACAATAAATAGGAAGAAATATAACCTAACTAGAAACAAACTAAGACAACTGATACAAAGGCTGAAAATGTTTGTGTAGGAATGGGAAGGTGTCATAAACTTGAATCTAGCTTTTGTTTGGTGAAAGGATAAGAGAACTAAAAATTAAATGCTTTAGTATCTGAAGTTGTTATCCATTCCCGTTGCTATTGTCCAAACTGATCACATAGACCTACAACTTTTTAGCTAGTTTTGTTGTGCCTATGTGAGCCTGCCTATGAAAAATTGAAAGTCGATTGTTGATAGAACTCATTGTAGATCCGATTTTTTATTCAAACTATAATCCTCCGTCATTCTTGAAAAAATTATATTTGAGTCACTTTAGAAAGAGTGGAGTTAGTGTGTAAGATGCAATGAATTTGTGATCCAAACCACTTGTGTGGGCACACTACCTACATACCAATACTCTAAAGAGGGATCAAGCCATATGTAGTTATCCCACCTAATGTGATTTATACAATAGTGTGATTCAAATTTTAAAATGCCAAACTGAGAGTGCTTAAGGTGACTAGGGATTGGTGTGAGGGTTTGAATGTGTTTGAAACTATGTTGGGTGACTATATGCAAAGAATAGGGAATTTTGTCTTAGTGATTTAATTATATTCTTGATTGTTTTATCATATTTGTCACTTCCTTTTGTAAATTAGTTTTGATGGGATTTTATAGGGAACTATAGGTCATGTGTTAGATGTATTCACACTAGTATGACATAATTAAAGATATGGATTGGATGAAAATAACCATTATGGATCAAAGTACAAATGGACATGAGCACTAAAAATAAGACACCCTAGGGTTTGATGCTTTAGTTCAAGTATGGTGCTCTTGTCCTATAGGCTCGACACCTAGGGGAATAGGATTAGCCTAGGAAATATAATCTGGCTGAGGTGGAATAATCATTTAAAAGGTTTCAAATGATTGATAATGAGAAAAGATGCTATAATGGTTATAAGAGCATGCAAAAAGGAGCTATGGATAGGGAGTCACAAGCCACACTCAAACTAACAATTTGGACATTTTTATATGACAACATTTTTAAAAAAATAGGTTGTCTATTTAAAAAATCGTGTTGTTTGATTAACTCGATGTACAAAAAAGTGGGTTTTCTTATTTTGAGGTGTGGCATAAACATAATGGTGAGTATTTAATAAATATAACTAATGGTGAAGGAAGCTTTTCCACATTGTAAAGTAATGTTCTATGGATACTTATTTCTTGTATTTAATGTTAATAAATTTTTGATATTGGATATTAATGTGTATATCAGGATACAAATGTTAGTATAAAATGTTATTAAGACAAATTAATTTTACCATTAATGGTATATTAAGAATCATAATTTATATATGATATCATCATCTATAAGAGAAAGTTAGAAAATTACTTTTGATATATTAACATACATAAGATAGAGACTAGGCATATAATGATTACAAATTGTGTTAAATTCAAACCAACATCTTTATGTGATTACAATGATAATATTTTATTTATCTCAGGTTTTTTGTTGATAGTAATGTCAATTTTTATTTATTTTTAAATCATTATGTTTCTTCATGTCATAAAATTCTATACAGGTTTATAGGTCCATTATTTTATTCTTTACAAATCCCAATTTTTTAATCAGGAGGTAATATTTCTCCTTTAAATAAAAAACCATTGATCATACATTTAATTATTTTATAGTACTATGCTACTTATAACATATAATAATTGATTTATTGTAAATAGAGCTCTATGAATGGTTTATGGGTCATCTTAGGGTTAGGGTAAAAATATCTTGTGCATTTGAAACATTTAAACCTTCAATATGTTCTTGGTTTGGACTTGATTTGTTGACAACAACTAATGAAATAGTTTTATTTATTTAGAATGAAAGTAGAGATTAAAAATGGGGTATAAATAGTTTTTTCATAGCGTTGATGCTTTGAAATAACATATATATTGTCTTAAATTTAGGGTTTCAGTAGTTTCAATATTAAGACAAGGGAACAAAGTTGAACATTTGTCCATTTAACTTGTATTTAAAAGACTATACACCATTGTTTTTATAACTACACATACACATATATACACACACATATATAAATATATCTACACATACATACATATACATATCTAGATATGCATGTGTGTGTGTACGTGTGTGTGTGTGTATGTATATATAGAGAAGCACACACACAAATATACATGTATACATATATATACATATATAAATACACACACACATATAAATGAAGGAAATAATCAGATATGACCACATGAATAGAAGAATAAAGGTATGACCAAATTATTTATGAATATTAGTATAAAAAATGGATTGTACTTTCCATTTTATTCCTATAAGCTTTATGTTCTTTCAAATTATTTTAAAATGGAATCATCATAAAAATGAAAAGGAGACATTCAAAATGAAACAACCAATGAATTAATTATTTTTAAAATATTTTATTATTAGATTAACATTGCTAAAAAAATCATACTATTTCTCTATGTCAATATTTAATTTTATTTATTTAAGTAACAAAGTAATTTGGCAATTCATCAACTTATACCCAAATCATCCAAATCTAAACATTTGGATTTCTAGGCAATGTAAACCTCTCCTGAAAATGTATGGTTTATCTTTATCATAGCGAAAAATGATTTTGTATTGTATTTTTTATCGTAGTTTCAGCTAAAGACCTAATTTTAGATAAATAATGGAGGGAGGACTAATACCAACTATTAATAAAACCTCAATTTCCTACTTTCAACCAACTCATGTAATCCTTCTCCATCGAATCCATTTTAGTTTGGCTTCCTCATATTCTCCTCCACTTTTATATTAATCCTTATTTTAAGAAAATTGTGAACTCACTGGGTATCTTTTAATAAATATAAAATGCCATTGATTCATTTTTCACACCACTTTTGCTAAAGTCTTGGTCATTATAGATACCTTAGTTAACCTTCTAGCTTCCATTTACTTATTTGTATAAGATTATATATGGACATAACTTATGGATTATGAAGCCCTACCCTTTAGATGTCTTGGGTGTTTCAATATTAGACACTTATCTTCTAATTACAACAAACTCAATAAAGGAAAGGGTCAAACTTCATATAAGAATTCCTCCATTGATCTTATGATAGTATGGAGACCCAATTTCAATAAAAATGACTCAAAAGACGAAATTAGGAAGGTTAAGGAACATAAAAGAAATCTTGACAAAAGAACTTCTATAAACTCTACACTAGATAACATAGTTATCAGTGAGAATGAGGTACCAAAATTAGTTCTAGATACCTATAAATAACCAATCCCTTGTGGTATGGTAGAAGGGATTGAAAATTTAAGGGAATATCCATTATATATT
>JARHVA010003907.1:1647500-1662500 GCA_037957365.1 Torreya grandis
ATTTTTTACTATAAACCTTATTAAAAATTAATATCAGTGTCAAACCCATAAACTACTCTTATAAAAATCTTAACAAGATCTTTACAACTCCAAACCATTTTTACTACCTATTATGAACCATAGTCATTACAAAAAAAAAATGTTTAAAATAATAGTGGAGATTGAATAAGGATTCTAGATAGTTTTTATTGTCTTTCTTCCACAACAAATACCTCTCATACTCTAGGCTATGCAATTAAACCTATCAAAAGTATCCATTTTTAATATTAATTATCATCTTAAAGATCTTAAAATATTGGATTACCAAAAAAAAAAAAAAAAAAAATGAAATCATAAATTTTACTATTTAAAATAGAAAATCTCTATCCCACTAAAGAAGTAAACCCATATTTCTGCTATGTAATAAAAATTTCATCAACCAAATTTATAGACTTCTAAACATTTTGGATCTACCTCCTTATTTACATTTAATTAATATATATATATATATATATATAACACATTTTCAATCTTCCCTCTCATCTTAAATAATAAAATATTATTTGATCTTTATGTCTATCACCCTCGTGAATAAAGCCTTTCTTCCACAATGACAGAGAAAACTATACATGTGTATTTTATGTCATGAACCTTATAAATATGACCTAAGAATGAATATGTGCATATGATCTTATCTATATATATCATCCTATAAAAATTACTTGAAATTTATAACCAAAATTTTAAAAAATCTATTATCATCTATACTACAACACTAGAGACAACTATATATATAGATAATTTTCACCACACACCTTATACTAGAGAATTATAGAATAATCAATACATAAACAAAATCTAGTCTATGTGTGTTGAGCTATCACAAATACAAGATGTTTGAAACCAACTATAATAAAACTTGTTTTCAATCTCCACTATCATTTTAAAGAATGAAAAATATGTCATTACCAATAATCAACAAGCCAAATCATAAATAATGATCATTTTCATGTTTATGTCTCTCTCCTTTTCAAACCAATGTAGATAAACATCATAAACATTTTACACTTAAAACCCTACTTCAAATAAAATTTATTATTGTCAGAAATAAAAATAACGCATACTAAATATTATTGCCACACATGTGTATGGAAACTTATTTGATTTTAACTTAGTTGTCAATGGTTACATTCCCAATACCTAATCCATATCCATAGACATATAAAATAGCTAACCATTTACTATAACACTTAATAATTAAAATGAATGTTTCATTGTACAAAAACTAAAAAAATACCTTTCATTTCCTACCACAATGGAAGAAAAAACTATACACATATTTTCCACTTTAAACTTCATAAATAAAAAATACATAATAATGACTACATGCCCAAAATATGGTATATAAATGTATAGGTTTCAAAAATATAAAAGGTTTACAAACCTAAATAAGATGTAAAAAGTATCTAAAACACCTTTCCAATCTCCAATATCACCTTAGAAACTATAAATACTTCATTACAAAATGCCAAAACCAAATCATAAACATAAATCATTTAGCCATTCCAACACGATGATAAATAATAATACATGGATATGTTCCATCACAAACCTTATTTGAAAAAAATGAGATGAGAATGACAACATTACCAAAATCTATCATATCCATGTCAAACTATCAAACTTACATTACATTTAAAACCCTCTGTGAAAAACCCATTTTCAATCTTTAGTGTTATTTTAAATATTAGTAAAATATTGCATTACCAATGCCCATGAGATAAAATCACAACCATAAATCATTTACAAGTTTATGGATTTCACCTTTTCAAATCCATACATTCTACCAAGAGGATAAAGATACCCAACCACACACATTTTCAACCACAAAATTTATTTTAAAATAATTAAATAAATAATTGTTAGTAAAGAAACATACATAGGAAAATTATTCTCATGCCACTCGGTTAGGAAAATTTATACAAAAATAGCCCACCTCATAATGGTTTCATGCCTAACCTATGTTTTAGGCACCCAAAGTGTTTTTCACTATGATGATACAAACAACCATTCAAAATGATTTTCCAACATAAACCTTACTTCCAAGTAATAAAAAAATGTATTAATCTCATCACTCAAAATACATACAAAATATTGTCATGTAATTCACACAAAGAAATAAATTTGTGCTTAACCCACCTCAATGTCATTGTATGTCCAATAGTTATTCTATGCATGGAAAGTTATCACACTAAATAAGGAAAAAAGTAAAAAGTAATTTACCTTTAATGACTACAAGTCAAAACTGTGATATATGTACATTGAACTATTAAAACTACATGACATTTAAAACCCATATCGACAAGAAAAAAATTGTATCACCAACTAACAACACACCAAATCATAATAAAATGTCATTTAACCATTCCACCATAATAACATACACAACTTGATGTGGAGATCGAACTTCTAAGGGTCCTAAATTTTGTTATGTAACTCTATTTGAGCTCTCGTTTATGCAAAAAAATCATATTGAAAAGTTTAATTCAAACAAAAACTATCTTATATGGTTAGGGATATTTATAAAACTTTTGAGGCTATAAGTGACCATCTAAGGTTTTAAAAATGCATTTTTTAATATTTTTTGAGATTTATCCATTTTTAAAATAGTTTTATTTTATAATCATACCTAAAATTCCATTGAAATATATTCATTTGGTTAATTTTGGTAGTTATAACATAGGTGGAGATATTTAGGTCCATTTGATCTTGTATGCAAAACTTAATAAAAATTAATAAAAATATCAATTTTTCTAAAAATTACATGGGTTAGCTATATTTAAATAGATTTTTTTTAATTTATATTTTGTAATTATTCATGTCAACTACAATTTTTATTTGAGATTTATTTAAATACTCTATTGTAATATTTAATTCATTCTATGAGAACCAATAAAGAAGTTTGATTTCATGGAATTTTTGAATTCATACCTATGAATAATTTTGCTTAGCTAGTCTATGTTTTCATCATTGGTATTATAGCAAGTACAAATCTTGGAGGTATTAAACTTTTCAATTTTTGTTTTCATATTTTGGTAGTATATTCTATGATTGAATAATAGGCAATAGAGATGGTGAGAGGATAAGGAGGAATTGCTTAGATGAAAAAGACTATGTAAGAGGTCTAGATCCAAGTGTAACAAATAATTATAAATGTTGAAAATCAAAGACAAAGGGGAGAGAAATATGAAAAAGAGGAATAAACATATTGTCAATTAGAATTTCAATAAGAATAAGAACATGAACAACCAACATAAATAGGAAAGAGGATGGTGATGGATTTATAGAGAATAAATAAAGAAATCAAGGTTGATGTTCTAGATTATGGAGGTATCTTAAAACCAGAGGATTTGATATATTAGATGAATAACATGGAGAAGTTTTAGAATGGAAAATATTGGGAGAAGACAATGAGTTAAAGTTTGCATGCATAAAACTAAAGGGTCAAATAATGGTTTGGTAGGATCACCTATTGAAATATAGATAAAGAAAGTGTAAGATAAGATTAGCACATGGAAAAAGATGAATAAAAATATAAGAGATAAATTTATTTTTGTGGATTATGGATAAACCCTATACAAAATTTTCTATAATTTAAGACAAAAGTATCATAGTATACATATGGGTTTTTCAATCTCTCAATACAAGTGGAACATGATGACATAAAAAGACAAATGGTTGCAAAGTATACATATGGTTAAATATTTTCTATTTAATATAAATTTATCATCCATAAAATACTTTACATAGAGCTTGCTTATCAATTGACATTGATGGAATAATAAAAACAAAATAGACAAACTTTTAGAAAATTATTTCATATTGGCATAACAAGAGGACAATCACCTATAATACGGGGATGAGGTTTGTTTAATACCACTAGATGTGAGTTTAATCCCAATAGAGGATAGTAATTATGTGGTTTATAATGGAAAGAAGATAATATACAAAGATTTAAATAGTGGTAAAGTAGAAGAGGATTTCAGAGAGGACAAGGATATGGTGGTGCTAGAGGATGGTTTCTAAAATAGATAAGGTCTTATCTTTTTTAGGGATATGGAAAATAAAGACCCAAATAATTTGTTTATCTCATTATCATGAATAATAAATAAGGTAATACAATCTCTCAAGTGTGAATTTAGTTGAGGTTGAGACAAAAGACAAAAATACTAAAATTATAGCAATATATATTGGAGAAAATCTCATGATGAGGTTAATATTGATTTCTCCAAGAAATAACAAGTGAAAAATAAGGAAGGTGGTGATGAATCAATGTTAATAAATATTTTTGGAACAAGTTGTACTTTAGGAGAGTACGATATGCAAAGTAATTATAAATTGTGTTAATTGTGAAAATATGGTTTTCAATGACATGATTGAGAAACTAGATTTTTAGTGTGAAAAACTTCATTATTATTATCATATTTTATGGTTTAATAAATGGAATGAAGTTATAGTAGTTAAAATGTGATTAATAAATTCTTATATATATAAAAAACTTATAAGGATGAAATACGGTGTGATGTTATAGCAATGGATGTATGCCATGTGCTATTGAGAAGGTCATGACAATTTGATAGAAAAGTAATATGTGATGGAACAAAGAACACATATAATTTTTGGAAAGTGGTACAAAGGTAGTTGTATCACCTCTTAAATAATAAGTGTAGGTATAAAGCATGCTATCCACAAAATAATTTATCAAAGACATGAAGATGATAGGTTGTTGTTATGCATTAATAACAAAGAAAGAAGATAGAATTGGTTAAATAACTATTATAAACAATAAAAGCATTGAAATAATATGTATATGTTATACCTAAAGAGTTACCAAATATCTTACCAGCAAAGAGAGACATTAAATATAACATTTATCTAGTTCTAGAATCAATTCTACTCAAGCAAGTAGCTTATAAGATGAATCCAAGACAACATGAAGAATTGAATAAACATGTTATTGAATTGCTAAGAAATAGATAAGGAAGAGATACCATGAGTCCATGTGCCACACTAATATTTATAACTCCAAAAAAATATGGGTGGGTGGGGTGGAGGATGTGTGTGGAGAATAAAGTATTTAATAAAATTACCATCAAGTATAGATTTACTATACCTTGTTTAGATGATATGATGGATGTTATTTTAGTAACAAAATACTTTAATAATATTGGTCTAAAGAGAGGTTACTATAAAATTTATGTTCATGAAGGGTATGAATGTAAAATAAAATTCAAGACTAACGATGGATTATATGAGTGGATGATGATGCCATTCAGATTATCTAATGCACCCAACACATTTATGAGGGTGATGAGAATAATTCTATGTAATTACATTGGAAATTTTGTGGTGGTTTTCTAATTATATTTTGGTATTCAATAGGATTATATAAGAGAACATAATCCACTTTAAAATGGTATTAGAGTTGTTAATAAAGGAGAATCTCTGTGATAATTTGAAGAAGTGTAGGTTTATGTATAATAGCTTTGTATTTTTAGATTTTATAGTTTTGTAAAATAGAGTAAGGATGGATAAAGAAAATGTAAGGGCAATTGTTAAGTAATTTATTTTAAAGAGCATCATAGAGGTAATAAGTTTGCATGGTTCAGGAAAAATTTATAGATATTTCATTCCAAATTTTTTTAGTATTATTGTGCCAATAACATATTTCATGAGGGGATAAGACATTATGTGGAGAAGAGTAACAATAAAAATCTTTGATATATTGAATAACTAGATCATATAAATCCTAATTTTAGCATTAATATATTTTAACAACGTGTTCAAGTGGATTATTATGATTAGCATGTGGGAATTGGTGTTTCGTTGAGCCAATAAGAAAGTCCAATAGCATATTTTAGTGAGAAATTGAATGAGGTAAGAAATAAATATTATACATATTAAGTTAAACTTCATGTCATTATATAACCATTAATACATTGGATACACTATCTAGTGCCTAAGGGGTTTATCCTATTTATAGATCATGAGGATTTATTTAAGGGATACACATTTTTTTAACATAAGTCATGGAATTAGAATTAAGTAACTAATGCTTTGAGCATAAGAGTGGCATTATTAACTACTATGTTGATAGAAGTAGCTAGATTTGAAGTTGTTAAAGTATTATATGATATTGATCCATATTTTGGAAATATAGTTGAGTAGTGAATGAACCCAATATTAGATGAGATAGGTACTATTCATGATGATTATATTACATAGGATGATTATCTCTTCACTAGAAAACAACTATGTATTTCAATTGGGTCTCTAAGAGATAATATTGTTAGAGAATTACATACTAGTGGTTTGGCAAGATATTTTGGTAAGGCTAAGATTATAGCTTTGGTGGAGGATAATTATTTTAGGTTAAAGATGAAGATATATGTGATAAGGTATGTTTCAATATGCATAATATGTGAAGTTGATAAATTCCATGCACAAAACATAAGGTTATATATGTTGTTACGGGTTTGAAGAGGACCACGGACATATTAGAGAAAGGATTTCATGTTGGGATTACTAAACACATAGAGAGCTAATGATTCATTTTTTTTAGACATGTTTTATAATATGGTTCACTTTATTGCATGTAAGGAAACTAATGATGCCACTAGAGTTGAAAAACTAATTTTTAAGGATGTTTTGAGATTACATGGTGTTCTAAAAACCATTACATCATATAGGAACATGAAATTTCTATGTAATTTTTGGATGAATTATGGAATAAGTTGGAAAATAATATAAAATTTAGTAGTGCATACCACCTATATATAGATGGACATATAGAATTTACAAATAGGAGATTTGGAAATTTATTCAGAAGCATATTTGGAGAGAATCCCAAGCAATTGGACTTGGCTTTACCATAGGTTGAGTTTCAATATAATAGTTTAGTAAATAAATAAATAGGAGAATATTAATTTTAGATTATTTATGGGATAAGTCCTATGGTTGTATTGGATTATTTGTAGTTAACAATTGAAAAATGAGTTAGTGATGATGCAGAATCATTCATAGAACATAAAAAAATAATTTTACGAAGTGAGGAGAAAGATACATGAATGTAATGAGAAGTATAAGGTAGTTGAAGATGTTAGAGAAAGGTCAAATTTATTTAAATAGTTATATTCAGTGATCATTTACTTGATGAAAAAAATATTTCCAATAGGTGCATACAACAATTTATAGTATAAGAAAATTGAACAATGTAGAATTGTGAAAAAAATCAATGATAATGTTTATGAGTTGAGTTTACCACAAAATGATATCTATTTATTATTTAATATTTCATACTTTTATTATTTTAATGGAAAATATGATGTATAGGAATAAGATGAATAAATAAATTAGAATTACAAAGAACCAAATAAGAAAAAAGAAAAGATAGAATAAGTTCTAGATAAGAAAATAATGCACACAAGGAAAGGAAGTTATAATGGAAATTTGGTGCACTGGTAAGGACTAAAATAGGGATTTAACACTTAGATATTAAAATAGGAGATGAAAAATATTGAAAAGAATAAATTATAGGGTTTCAATCAGGGCAACATGCATAAGCTGAATTCTTTTCAGTGAGAGGATAATGTTGTAGAGATCAAACTTATAGACACCATAAATTTTGCTCAGTAACTTTGTTTGAATTCTCATTTTCACCAAAATGAGTGTCTAAAAAGTTTTAATTTAGAAATAGCTAGTCACATCCAGTTAGGGATGTTTTTAAAACCTTTTAGAGGGCATACTTGACCATGTGAGGGTTCAGAAATGCATTTTAGTATCCTTTTTAAGATTTTTTTATTTTAAAAAAATAGTATATTTTTGTACACAGAAATGAATTTTAGTTAGAATTCATCCATTAGGTTAATTGTATTGCTTTTAAGATGTATATATTTATAGGCCCATTTTTTCTTACATTCAAAACATATAAAATAGAATTTGAAAAATCATTGAAAGATGAATGTTACTAAAAATAGTAATTTTCTAAAAATTACATGAGTCAGTTATTTTTAGGTATATTTTGACGTATTTTCCTTTTTTAATTGTTCATGTTAACTTAAATTTAGAGTTGATATTTATTTAAATACATTATTTGAAATTGTATTCATTCAATGAAAATGGGAAAATAAGTTTGATTTCATGTAATTTCTAAGTTTATGCCTATGGATAATTTTTCTTAGCTATTCTATGTTTTCATCACAACTATGCCCAAATATTTTCTTGCATAAACCAAATAAGATATAAAATACTAGACAATGACTACATACCTAAACCCTGGTTTATGCATGTTGATCTAATCAATTTGTATAACATTTCAAACCTACACTATGCAAAAAACTATCCAAACCCAATTTTTAATAACCACTCTTATCTCAGAGAAATAAAAATATTGTGTTATAAATGGCCAAAAAATCAAATCATAACCACAAATCATTTAAAAGATTATGGACCTTTCCCTTATAAAATTACATAAGGATACACACAATCATGCACAAATAGTTTCCAATATAAAACTTATTACTAAACACACACTCATAAACACACAACAATGTCACTAATAAAACTTAGACATACAAAACATTCTCACCCATATTTATGAAAATAAATTAATTCTAGCTTATCTTATCATACAGTCAGTGTATGATTCATCCCTACTCTATGCATATAGAAATATCACATTGGTTAAAAAAAATGAATGTTTAGTTGTGTAACCCCGCAAAAAATAATACTTTTTACGTAACTTTTCCACTAGTATAAAATTACAATAAATGTATTTAATTAAGTTTGATGACATGTCATCCTTTTATACCTGACACCTCATCCCCAATGAGGTAACACACCCCTATTGGTCACCTTTAGGACCTACGATGTAATTTCACCAAAGTGTGCCACATGTCAATAACAAAGTAACGTCATTGTATTCACCCTCTAATTTGAAATGATGATAATGATTTAGGTACAAAATAAATGACTCATTATGATATGTGAATTCATATCAACATAATAGAATATGAGTATTAATTTAAAAACAATTTAAATCATATAATACCCATGTTTTAAGAAATAATCCATTAATCTAAATGAAATTATCATCCATATCCTACCTCACCATGAATTTATATTAGTTCAATCCACTGATTATATTCTGTGTGCTAGTCTTCAATAACAACTTCCAACATGTATGGAAAATCATTCACCAACCATGTGAAAACTAGGATTTGAAAGGTTTTATGAGTGTCTTAAAAAAATTATCCCACTATGAATCTTGCATAAAAATATAAATAATTTATTCATTAAAATTTTGAACGTTTTGAGTGTGTATGCTCAAAATCCATTAGATCAATACATTTTTGTTGCAAAAATGCATCTTTTACAAGTATCAAACTATGTTTTTAATAAAATTATTGTACCCTAATTGCAACAAGTTGCTTCCCTAACATAATGATATTTCTAATGTTGCTAGTATTATATGAAAAAAATGTTATCGTACTTATTAATGTAGTTTTTTATGTTTAATAAAATATATGAGAGAATATACCACTTGTTTAAAAGTAATTATCCATGAAAATCATTATCATGATGAATTGTGTTCTAAAATGACATCCATGGGTTTTCACTCCTTCCTCTCTTATCTAATAGTCCCCTGAAAGATCATTCAACTTAATATGTAAAATAATCTTTCATAAATTTCTCAAATCTAAAACACCTTTTTCTAAAATGGAAGTAAATGTTAAATGCACAAGAGCTTAAAGATATTTTAAATGAGGTATTAAAAAATCATTTCCAAAATGTCATTTTCATTTACCAAATATAAATGTCCCTATTGGGAACTTAAATTTTTATATACATTTTGGTTGTTTTAATTAATATTTGTCTAGTTCTACACCTCATAATCACCATATCATTCTTTCTTAATTTGAAGAGAAATATATTGATAAACTTATATATGAGAAGCACTTTTATTAATGTGTTAATTTATAATAAAAAAAATTCAAACACACACACACACACACACACACACACACACACACACACACACACACATCTTACACAATAGTTTCATCAGATAAATCTCTTGCAAAAAAAATAAAATAACCAACTTCTTCCTTATTACATCAAATAAATTTTATATAATACAAAAATATGTTTTAAAGTTAATTTATACCTTAATATATGTGCAGGTATTTGTATCTACATCAATACAAAATCAATGGAAGGGGTATGAAATTAACTTTAGGGCATATAATACTTGGGATAAATAATATGTTGTAAGAAAATGAAATTCATTTTATCCATGGACTTCACTCAACATTTTATAATATATGATTAATAAGAGTTTTAAATCATACAAAGCATACAAAACATATACTTCAATATCCCACTTGTAGAACAATTTTCATAGGCGGTCATAGATACCTACTTTCAAAATATATGGGAAACCTTTCCCATTGACCTTCTACACCAATAAAACTTCTTAGTAATTGAAATATGTTAAAATGAATCAATTAAATTATCCTATAGTAACTTATTTTTTTAAATGATATCCCTAATATAATGAATTATACATTAATATCCTTTAACCAAGCATAGTATTTTGGGTTATTTAATAAACACAATTCACTTTGATATTTATATCCATCCTTATACCTTTATGAAAAAAATTATGCTGATTTTATCAACGTTGAAATATCAATAAAATTTGAAAAATAACACACAAAAGTAAATGATATGAAACATTCCAAAATATTATCTTAATTCATGTATAAATGTATACAATGCATTATTTTACAAGGTCAAGTGTAACCTTTAACCTTCCAACTTCATTCAAATGTATTTCATATATTTATTTATTATCTTTGAATACTTTGAATTTATTTTCATTATTCATATTTTTCTTTAGATCAATTCTTAATTTTCTTTCCTAGTGATCCAAAGTATTCTCAACTCATTCTCCATAGTTGAAAACTTTAAAGAATCATCTCTCAAACTGTTGAATCAATAATCCTCTAAATAATTTATCACTAATCTTTCCATTCATTAGTCCAACAATCCAAAAAATTTAATTTCAAAGGTTAAATTTTTATGTATGATTTCACTTTGTATAAAATCATGCTACCTCTTAGAATGGATCTTATTATCTTTGTAATTTGATATCACATGTATTCTCTACCACAAGTATCCATATTCTTACAAGGTCAACTTCCTAAATGTGCTCTAATATCACTCTATAATACTTAACATCTCATCATTTTGAGTTGATGAAAAACCATTATCCTAATGGTATATAGATTCAATGACTCATGTTTATAAAATATAATAGTAACACAAAAAAAATTATGTGCTATAAAACATGTGCACCCTATCATCTCTTAATCTATTTCTAATGGATGTCTCTTTAGTCACAATCTTAGCTTACAAATTGATATATCAAATATCGAATATTAAAAGGAAGAGTAGAATCTAAATATCACAAACCAACAAACTATTTATTAAAAATATAAAATACTAAGATATTTTTTACTGCATGCAACATATGAAATATGAATATGATAACTCTAATCATCACCAATATTACAACACTCAAGTGTTAATAAATGTGCATGTAATCAAATCTAGTTGATCTAATATAAACCATGGGGTGCTAGGTCCAAATCTAGAACATCATCACAATCTTACATATTGTAAAATATTGATGGATATATCTAGGACTACATATCTAGAATATAACCACAAATAATATCAGATGACCAACATATAAACTAAAGTGTTTTAGTACACAATGTTGATGATGTGAAAATAGACTAGTCCACCCTACCAGATGTAATATGTATTCAAATATTTATTGATGAAGTCCATAATTTGTAATATAAAATGTCTGAACTGGAGATATTGAACATCTTGTTCACACTATCATATGAGAGTAAAACTATAATGTGTATAGAACCTCATAGGAATGCATAGTGTGAAACACCTTAATTTATACAATCTAAAATGTGATGTATAAGCATGTAGTCTTTATATTACTCTCTCAAAATATTGATATCCAAAAAATTAGGAATTATCACTTGTACCATCTTCAATGATGTAATAATCAAGACTTATATCCTTATAATTTAATGTTATGATACAATGAAAGGTGACAAAGTATTAGTGTCTAATTTTAGTAGTATTTAATTACCATAATTTGGAAAAATGTATAAAAATTAAAGTGTTTTAATTGGAAATGTGTTTAATCCACAACCAAAATTTGACATAAATATTGATCACAAGTACCTAATCCCAACATAAATCATTGAGTTACATTGAAAATCATTAAATATTGATATTCAAGAGATACATATGACTTCACTAATCATCCATAATTATGTTCTCTTGAAAATACAAGTAAAGTGTAAAAATATGCAATAGGTTCACAACTACAAAGATTGACATCCAATGAAATTATTCGATGAGTAAACCAAGATTTAAAACTATGGGTAAAATATGTAATAACTCATTTATCTACTAATTAAACAATAAATAAAATGAAACATTAAATAGGGATCCTGATATTCACTTCCTAATTGATGACATTGGATCACTTTTGTACAAAACCCCACTGGAATAAAATAACTCTATATCAACAAATATGTGTATAGAAATATGATGCTAAGTAATGTGGTTTAATGTTTTCATCATGAGTATCCATTAATCCACCCTTACTATTTTTCAACATAATGGAAATAAACTATAAGTCATATTCTCATTTTATCCACTTAGAACTTGTTGTATCCTAAATCTTTTCAATAATACATGATCATGCCTGTTTTAGACATTTTCCATTTTATTCAACCTATCTAGTTAATAAGTACCTATTTTACCAATTTATATTATCCTAATCAATTTTGAGGACCTATTCTTATATCAAAAATATATAGGTCTCTTAAATAATATGTCTGATTTTTAAAAATAACCTTAAGCATTTGTATGGATAAACCCATATCCAAAATTCCACATGTTTTACTATGGGACATAAATGTCAAAAAATTTCACTATAAGGTGTTCATGTCCCTATTAGATATTCCTATATTTTTCCCTCTAATGATTAGTTTTATAAATTCAATCCTCCCTTATCTTGTCTTCTATGTTCATAACTTCCTAATGTTTATTTTACCATTTTGAATTTTTATAAAAGGCATAGTAAAGTCACTTATAACTTCACTTGGTAATTTCAATATAGCAACATATTTAAATTATTTCACATTGATAAAACGTTATGTATTCTTACCAATTATAATTATGATAATTACAAGTAGTCATTCACCAAGTGAAAATCCTAATTTATGCATCCCATATAAAATCATGATCAAGTATTCAATCCATCCTTAGATGAATTCATATAATCAAAGGAGAATAATTCCACAAAGCACTCAAACTAGGAGAACTATGTGGGATTGTTTTCCCTACTTAGATTATCTAATATAGAGGTATTGTTTAGTTATCATGGGGATGATTGGGGTTATATCAACCAAATTACACTCCACTTTTTATTTTTTTAGGTTTTTATTCATTGTTATCCCTATTAGGATTTTAACATCAAAGAAGTTATTTTTAGGTCTTTTGTACAACTCCAAAGGTCAAATCTATTCATAAATAACCAAATTATTTTTTCAAAAGTTATCACTACCTATTTTATTATTTTTCATAAAAATGTAGGATTAACCAGGTAAAAGAATAGTGGGAGTCAATCCTTTCCTCCATTTGCCAATGATATCCTTATTCAATCTTAGTTCCTACATCTAGGTGTATATGATAAGTTAGGAATAACTTGTAACTTATCCCATCTAAGATATCTAGAATAAAAAAATTCAAATCAACTATATCCCATTGATACTTAACAAATCAAGATATGACGAAACGGATCTGCTAAACATAGCTAGAGGAAAACTTATGACATAAAATTAATAGATAGGGTTCTAAAGACACTATGAAATAAATATAATTAATCACCCAAACTCATTATTTAATATTATAATTAATATAATATATTTTTTCAAAGCTAAAAACACAAATAAAGATGATGGTTTAAAAAACCAAAAAGAGTAAGGAACTATGCTAGGAAAATGAGGGCCTAAATCACCTAAGTTAAGAAATGACAAGTTTGGAAAACCTCATATCCACACTAATTATAAGTGTAGATGAGATTTAAATAATGATTTATACATTTATTTAAGCCATTAATTATATAAATTCTATATATTGATCTAAAAAACTAGGTTTATAATATACTTCCCTTGAACAAAACATATTGAGCCTCAATTTTCCCCTTGGCCATTAATGCTTTGTAACATATGTTGTGGTTGTAAGAATCACAATGTTTGAATAAATATATAATATAAAAGTAATACTATTTTTCCATCCAAGACTAAAAAATACAATTGTAATCCTCCAACATAACATCTATGTAATGGTTCCTCCAAATGTAAACTTAAGCAGAATTTCAAGAAATGACAATATGAAATGAATGTTAATTTCTATTGGATTCAAATGGGGAATTGTATTTATAGTGGTGATTTATCCTAAACCTTAATAAATTTTTAGTTTATGCCATCATATAACCTCAATATAGTAAAAAATATGACAATTTAACCTCAAACTAGGTCATCTAGGGTCATCTTTATTGTGAATCTTTTTCTCTCACTTTCAGATTGCTTTGATTTGGGAGAACTTATTTTTTAAAATTATTGAAATGAATAAATAATACACCTATTTGGGCCAATATAGTCATAAAATGTTTGTCTTGGTATATTTATGGTTATAATGAGGAGTATTCATTATGGGATTAAGTATGAGTGAATCATAGTTGATATAGGAATGATAGATTAAGTAACGATATGTCTCGTAATATACCCATGTTATACATACCCATTTCCCAATGCACCCTTTAAGGTGTGCACTTAAATATAGTTAATATTTATAGGG
>JARHVA010003907.1:1667500-1677500 GCA_037957365.1 Torreya grandis
CTGACTTCACAATATATGGGTTTTGAATATCCTAGGTCATGTAAATATGGTATTTATAAATCAGTGTCCACTTGCATCCCTAAGATGGGATTTACATATTTAGCAATGTTATTATGACTTAAAATTTTAATAAAAAAGGTAGATGAATGATTTTGCCATGGGGTTTGGCTAAGTCACAATCTACCCCAACACATTAAATACATTTAGCACAAAAATAGTTGAAGTATACATGGTCCTTCATGCAACTCAATAGTAAATTTGGATAATTCCTTAGTGTTGACTTCGAATTTAGGTTTACAAATAGAAGTGTCAGGTTCTCAAGATTTTATGCCTTGAGATTAGCATTGACATTATGAAAATATTATTTAAGTGAAATATAATTATTAATACCTTAAATATAAAGGATTTCCTCATTCATAAGGGTATTTTGAAGGTTATTAGTTGTTGATATAGGGGTGGCAACAAGTAGATCAGTAATCAATTAGACCTTAACCTATTTTTGAATGATAACTTAAAATCAAATTCCATTAATAAAACCATCCATTTGTCAATTATATCTATAGGTAAGAAATAATTAGAGAATAAATGGTGGATTGGATATAAATGTACAATAACATGAGTAGTTTGATAAAGCATATAATGCCATATCTTTTAGGTGGTGAAATATATAGTGAGATAATTGCATTTGACCTATGGATCATGTTTAATAATCTATTAAATCTTGACTTGTATAATGTATTGACTATTATATATTATATCAAATTGTCAATGTAGGCTATTATAGAAAATGATTCAGATAAAAACTATATCAAAAAAGTATTTGGTGTCAATGATGTAGTAAGATATTGATGATTTACCTATGACAATTTGGTTGAAACATGTTGAAATGTGAGTAACATTATCAACAGTATCTATATGTTTGACAACATTTATATTAAAAAAAGTAGGTTGACTTATATTTATTTGATTGATACCATCAAATATTTAAGTCTTAAAATTTTCTTAGATAACCCATGAAGTATCTATCAAGCAGGGAATTGTATGGGGTGAATATAATTCATGCTCTGATTAATATCATATGATATAAATGACATTAAAATCATGGTTAAAGGTGTGTATTTTTGATATGGTATTTTTCTAATTCAATAAATCCAAATCTCATGATTGGGCATGTGCCATAATGTAGGATTCATTATAAGATGGAGAAAAAGTGCATGTATTAGTTTCAGTAGGGATATTAGTATTGCAGACACATATGTTAGTGAAAGTAAGAGAAGGCATGGATATAGGATATATAAAGAGTTTGGCTATCCCATATTCATGATAAGTGAACTCATATTATTTTAAGAGGATTCATATGCATTTAATGGGGATTACCTTTAGTAATCTCATAAATTAAAGGAATAGTGCATTCTCATGGAACCAAAGGAGGAAACAATTTCTATATATAAAGGGTTAATCAAGTGGTATTATATATATTTTTAAATTTATTAGATTTGTAATTATGATTTTTTTCAAGATAAACATGTAAGTTAGAATGCATGTTGATGAATTTAGGAAGAAGAGGACTATTAATGTAAGTAATCGTAAGAATAAAGTATCGAGTTCTAGGATTTAAAATTTGGATTGTCCAAGAGTTTGAATCTGCTTTGCACTTATAACATTTAACATTAGGGATAAGTTTGATACACTATAAACCATAAAATGTGATATTTCTCATACAATAATTCCATATATGATGTAAAAAAATGTTATAATATTTAAATAAAGATCAAGGACCATGATTTTAGTTTAATTATTTTTATTGAATCTTGAGTGGAGCCTAAATATAGCCAAGCATTTATTTATTGGTTTTATCAAATCTATGAATATTAAGGTGAGTTTGTTTGAGGTTTTGTTTTGAATGTCCAATTTTTTGGATCAACCAAAGAGAGGTAACATTAATTCTTAAACCTTCATTTACAAAAAAATTCATAAAAAAATTATTATTGATTCAAATTTTAATAAATAGGGTTGAATTATCATATTGAAAAAGAATTTCATCATTAGTAATATCATATTTAGTTAATTTTATGGTTAGTTTTGTGGAATAAGAAATTGTTTCAATATCATGAACTTCTATGGGTAGAGGAGCTTTATAAGGTAAATAAATTGTCTTGTAATCACTAGATGGGGGATATTTGATGTCTTGCAGTTATTACATAAGGAACTTGTGATGATAAGGACAAGTTATTAGTAATTTCATAAGAGGTATTTTTCATCACATTAAATTAAGTTCATTTAATAAGTTCCAATGATATTTAGAAGACCAGAAACCAATATGAGGCTTGGGTTAATTAGAAATTATATTATTTGTAGAGATGGAGGAATGAGGGTGAGATTTTTGACATAAAAGTGGATCATCACTAGTTATTGGTTTTGAATATGGTAGAGGAGTAGTTATAGTATATTTAATAAGTTATTCCTTGATTTAAAGTTCTTAGGTCTGGTGACAAGATCCTTGTGAGTGGGAGTATCATTATAATTAAAATTAATTTTGTTAACATACTAGGAATTACTATAATATTGATCATAATTAGAATTAATAGTAAAAATATTTCCATTAGAATGTTTTATATTGGGATTGAAAGAACATTTAAGAATTTTTTTTTATTTGGAGAAAATTCTCTTTTGAGAAGCTTCAAGATAATTAGTATGATGATTCATGATCATAACATTGTGATCAAAATCACCTCCTAAAATGAAGGAAACCACACATTTTTTAATTTCATGACATGTCTCATGAGAGTGACCAATATCAACATGGAACCAACCAAAAATATTAGGTTCATAGCATGATGGAATAACGATCGTAGTTTGAATGAAACTTTTGTATAGAGACAATTAATTCATAATTTACAAAACATTCAAGGGTGTGTGAAAGGAAGTTTGAATATTGGATTTGTTTACTCCTTTTTATTTTCAAGGAGTCATACAATTAGAGTTGGTAATAGATATTATGTTTGTTGAAGTTTAGAAATAATTATCGAATATATTATAGGAATGTTGAAATTGATTCATGATAAAATATTATCTTTTGGCTTGATCAAATAATCTTCCAAAGTTTGGGGAGATAAAATTCAAACTTTTTATTGAAGTGAAGGTTTAAGGTTGTAGATAAATGGGTTTAAAAGATAATCATCACTCATGTTATGGTATAATTTCTAAGCTAATGATTTTGATCATTTGATGGAGGTATGAATGGATTTTTCAAGTAGTTTCTTAGCATTGATGAAATGGATAAGGATATATTTTGGGAGATCAGTGTGTTGAATTCCCTTAACCAAAACATTAACTAAATATTTTGGTTGTAAATTTCATATCCCCACTAGTTGACACATTATGTCACTAGGGATAAGGATCAATTGCATGTCCTACTAGATTGTGGTCAAACTTGTAATATATATATGTATGTATGTATGTATGTATGTGTGTGTGTGTGTGTGTGTGTGTGTGTGTATATATATATATATATATATATATATATATATATATATATATATATATATATAAGGTGGTCTATATATGTTTTACATATATACATATGTATATATGTATGTATGTATTTATGTATCTATGTACTTGTGTGTGTGTGTGTGTGTGTGTGTTTCTTCAATAGGATCTTACTTATTCACACTTTGAATGCTAAAGTGGTTTGTAATTTTTTTTCATATACTCATAAGTATACCCTACGAGGTGGGTCATTGAGTGATTAGCCTTAAAAATTTAACCTTGCATTATCACTAAAGACTTTAAGATTGTGTTGGTCAATTGAAAAGATTATGATTATGGAAACACATTGGAATATGTAGATAAAGAAAGTTTTGATTGTTTTATATAATTAAGTTTGTACTGGTTATTTATAAAAGGTTATTATCTTTGATTAATATTTTCAAATTTAGTTAATAATGGAATTTTGATTAGTTTAGTTTTAATGCATTAGCATGAGAAATAAGAGGATTTTTAAATTGTTTTGAAGTTTCAGTGTTTTGGAGTAAGGAGCTTGTGCCTAGGCTACAAACTTGATAAGATGGTATGTTTTGAACCCCAATGGGTCATGATATTGACACAATATTAAAACTTGTATTGTGATAAAATAATTGAATTAGATTTTATAGGGTAGCACTTAACTAACCATAATTTGGGTCATTGACTTCATTGGGAAGAGATAGGGGCAAGGAGATTATGGAGTATTAATAGGGTTTCATATATGTGTTTTAGTTTTAGCCATGATGGTGGTGGAATTTATTTTGTAAAAGCCATAATTTAAGTCATTAATGTTTTGGTGGTTACCATGGAATCTAGAGGAAAGATATATGGTCATTTGGGACTACACCCAAGCACATAGACAAGAACATAGTAGTGGTGGAAAATTAGTTAAAAAAAGATAAAAGGGCCTTCTAGTAGCCAAAGTAGCATACCAATTTGGGAAGAACCATGGTGCATGATAAAAATCCCTTGTGGGAGAAGTAGATGCATAAGTTATCCATGGGTGCCCTTAAAGACTCTAACAGCTCAGGCACAATTTCAAGCAAGTGGTTTCCTCCCTATTAAATATTTTAATATATTGATTTAATTCACATTATCTAATATATTTAGTTTTATAAATAGAGGCCCATCTATACATGATTGTACATGCGTATATGGGACCCTATTAAAAATAAAATACATATGTATTATGCATGGTTTGGTTAGCAAAAATGGGTTTATCATATTTTGTATTATGATTGTATTACAGATAAGTGATACCATTTCTATTTAAAAACAAGAAGAAAGGGTGGATGATTTCAGTTGTTGTCAGTATGAGAGAAAAGGAGTTATTGGAGAGTTAGATAATTCTTTCTAACCCTAGCAAGGGTGAATCAGGGTTTACATGGCTACTTAATTTTTCTTACAGACTTGTAATTGTTATATTTATCATGCCATTTTTCCTTTGGCATAGTAATATTAGCTAGATATATTTATTTAATTATTTATTTTAAAATCATGAACCTTACTAGGTATGGTACAAGCTTGTAAGGAGTATGTTAAAATCTCTTTGGGTTTCCATTTCATTTGTGGGTTTTCTTTTGATGATTGTATGGTATCCATTCCTTTCATTTGGGAATTTTAGTGCTCTTTTAGGGGATAATATGATTTCCTTGAAACTTTGGATTCATAGGCTAAGGGGTATCTACTTGAATAAATATCTAGCATCCTACTAATGGTTATACAAAACCATTTTACTTCTAGAGTTCTAACCTTCCTACACTTAAAATTATTGTGGGCAGAGTGAATTTGTTGATTTTAGATTATTGATTTGAGGATGATTTATTATAATTTAGTGTTGGTTGTACATAACCAATTATATTTGATTTGATGCTAATTTTATGCATAGTTATACCATTCATCTCTTGGATGTATTATGGACTCGTTTTTTGTAATTCATAGGCTAAGATTTGGGATTTATTTCTTCTTAATCTGAGAATGGATATAGATCTATTTAATCTCTTACTCTTTTGAGGATTGTGTCTGAATAATTAAACTCAGTTACATTTGTTGATGGCTTAGTACAGATGCTTTATAAATTGCATTATACCTATTCTCATGAAAGTGAGTGATAGTCATGATTTATCCATCTATTGGTTTCTTGGTTATTTTTATTACTATGGGTAAACCATTAGTCATTTTGCTTTGGGAAGCTGTATTTTGGTTGGATATAGATGGTTGATGAGAGTAACAATGCATATGTTTGTATTTTATTCTTAATTTCCCTTGTTGGCTACACATGGTAGTTTAAGTACTTGATCTATGTTTATACTATAAATTTACCTTTTTGGTGAAGCAACAATTGGTATTTTATTATTAGAATAAAGTTTCTTCTCACTAGTTGAGGATTTATAGATGGGTTGATATTACCATCTTTCATAACATTGTGAGGTTATAAAAGTATGTTTCTTCTTGAGATTTAATGGTAAGTGAATTGTTTAACCAAGAGGGTTTGTTTTATTTAGTTAAAACATTTTTAGGAGTGTTTTTGGTTATTGAAATTTCTCCTATGAAGAAAGAAATAATGTACACAATTTGGTGTGTTTATTATATGATTTTGAGAGAGTTGAGTTTTATATCTTGCCAACATAATGTTAATTTTGGTTGTTAGAGAGATTAGTATGATTGGACTATTTTATTAACCTAGATGCAATATGTTGTTATATGATAATAAGATGCAAGGTTTTTATTGAAGTTTTTATTGGGTACTCTAACCCTACTAATTATCTTATATCTAAATAATGATGATCATATACAATTGTGGCTTCTCCTAAAAGGTAACCATATAATTGTTATGTCATATTCAATATTTATCTCTATAACTTTTCATGATTATATTCCTTATGGGATAAACAAGGATGGAAAATTTGTGTTTGTATCTTAAACACATTAGAATTATGCTATACGTAGAGGTTATATGTTATGAGTAATTTTTTTATTTATTTAAGTGTGATCATATTTATTGGGAAGTATTTACTCATGCCTTAGTATTTTACAAGTTTCTCATATTGTTGGTTAATTTTTTGTGTCAGAATGTTTAATATGGTAGAATCCACTTTTCCAGATTAATGTTGATTTGTCATTTGACACATTTATCAATGTAGGAGAAAGTTCTCTTGAATAAATTTAGTTCTTGAAGATGGTCTATATACCGTATGTTAGTTCCAATATTGGCTTGGTTGAATATTTTCCAAACCTAGGTGTAAACTTTATTTCTGATGTCTAAAAATTTATGTTATGGAGATGGGCAAGTGCTTCATATAGTTGTTGGTATGGGAATTTTAAATTAATGTTTTTTTATTATAAAACTCCTAACCTTCTATCATATCTATCGGCTGAAGTATTCTAAAACAAAAATGGAGTCCAACCCTTATGTGGGACTTCTTTCTACATAGTGTTTGACCAAATTTTGAAATAGAAACATAATAAGGTATACTCTTATTGAATTACTATGGAAAGGACCTATATTTATTCTTGTTCATGATTTTGAAAATTGTGCTTTTGAATTATGGGTTATAGAGTCTATAAAACCTTTAAGGGACTATTTTCCCATAGTATAAGTTTACCATTATTGGATCATGAATTACTGATTTTGATAGAAGGATTTCCTAAGAGTAAATGGAATCCTATTTTCCAATAGTCTCTATAACTTATTATGCTTAAGATGAAAATTATTTTAAATGTTTTAACATAATCATGAAATGTGAATTATTCTACTTAGTAGCCCTTTCATTTGTTTATTATCACTAATTTCATAAAGATGGAATATTCTTTGTCATTAGCATTCACTTAGATATGTAATTCTCTCTCTCTCTCTCTCTCTCTCTATATATATATATATATATATATATATATATATATATATATATCTGTGTGTGTGTAGGTATATTATCTATCGTGGATTAGTAGATTGAGCCTAGTCCATCTATGATTTTGGATGAGCTAAAGGTAAAGTATATATTTTTTTAAGATATTAAAGGATATGTTTAGGAATTCTCTCCTAGGTTTTGGCTACTTATATTTTCAATCCTTGAATTGAGTTTATAATTCCTTAAGTGTGGCTATACGCATCATACTCTACATGTAGTATAAAAAATGATGATTTAAGTTGTTAAACTAGACTACATGATGTTAGAAGTCAATTTTTTAAATCTTTATGATAATATGAAAATTATAATCGAAAAGTGTTGTGAATTAATTATCTTTCATTTCTCTCCTGATGAATGATTTTTTAAGCATGGATTTCATTGGGATTTGTAATTATCAAGTGGGAATCAAAATTAAAAGGTAGGTTGGAAATTCTATCATCCTAATTTATACTATTTTTTATACCAAGTTATATTTAATATAAGATCATGGTTAAGGGAATTGTTGTTCTCAACATTGGGTAATGTTAAGAATCAACTCACCTTTCAAATATATACATATTAGTACCCAGAATGTATACCTAAAAGGAGTAAGTTGCATATCAAACTAAGGATTTATAATTGAGGGTATCATTGAGCTTCTTGGTATAAACCACAAGGCATTGTTAATAAGTAGACTTGCTAAATGGAATCATAAGAATCCTCTAAAAAAAGTGGAAATCTCAATAACCTTAATTTTGTGATCCTTGGTCATAAATATAATGTTGAATATGTGTTGGCTAGGCATCTATCCTAGACTCACTACTTAGCTTGATGTTGACCTTTTCAACATCATTGGGAAAATCAAAGTGTAAATTAGCTCTGAAGTTTCTAAGCTTGTTCATTTAACACTATAAAAGTAATTAGGAATGGGAAATGACTACACTCTTGTTCATGCTTTTGATTAGACTATCATATATAGTCATCATCACACCAAATTGATAACATGGGAAAGGTATCCAAGTCTCTTAAAAAATCATTTATGATAAGTGGGTTTTTACATTTTGGTATTAGATCCTATCATTTCAATTTTATTGAGAATAATCTTTATTCCTCACACTCATTGGAAGTCAAGATCAATATTGATTCACTATATAACTAAATTAAGTCTTAATTGTTGTTGGGTTACTACTAGTTGCTACTTCAAGTGAGGTTTAAAAATTGCAATATGCCTGAAAGGTTATCCTATGATTCAAAAATCAAGGACAGAGTTAGATCTAATAGTGCTCATGTTGAGTAAATCAGAGGCATGAGTGGCCTGATAAGCATGAAGAAGTCTTCATCAGGATATAATAACTTGAGAATCCATTCAAGACATGATTGGAAAACTATATCATAGGTTGAATAATCTCAAGAATGTTTTCCACAATATTTTCCCCAATCTGAAATTAGTTAAGCAAATAGACCTAGATAATGAGAATGGGTGTTGACTGTGGTTGACCTAAGCATCAAATAGATCAAGAAGTTCCCTTTTCATAATTATTTGGGTGAAGAATCTAATGTTACAACTAATGTATGAATGGTTTTACACATAACTATATCAACATACAAGGTATGATAACTAATTTGAATAAGATGGTGTTATTATAGAATGCTAGGATGATAGAAGTCTGATTTTCTATGATGGTCATTGATCTCTACCTTAGCCTTGGTTTGGTTAACCCTTATTTAAATTGTGCTTCAGCAAGAGTCACCTATTGACCATTGACTTGTATGGGAGAGTCAATGGGAGATATATGATAAAGGATTCAATCTTAAAATTAAGGTAAATAGTGTCTTGTATCTATTGATGGGTTGTATGGGTAAATTATCACTAGGTGCTTGGAACATTATGTCCTAGGAAAGATCAAGGGTTTAACTCAAACCTATAGGGCTATATTTCATATGAGACACTAGTATACTTGGGTAAATTAGTTGACCTTGCGCTCTCCACTTGTTGAGGGAATTTCTTGATCCATTAAGGAGTTTCGAAGCTTTAAGGGTGGTGATAATTGTTTCTAGTCTTAAGGATAAGACTATTGTAATTATTGTTTAGTAAAATAAATATATAGTTTAGATTATTGAAAGGATCTTAAATGATGGAATTAATGAACTAGCATGCAACTTTTAAAGATGAATCATTACAAGTGGAGTAATAGTATCTCCACAAGCTTAAGTTGTTCATGGTTGATCAAGGTTATTCCAAGGCAAGTCTGTCTTTGGGAAACATGATTGTAAATCCTGGTAAAGGTAATGTTGAGATGTTTCATGTATGCAACTATTTTGTTCATAGTCATGTATATCATTCTAGTTGACTAAATTATGTCATGTTGAGTTTTGAAGCACAAATATATGATTGTGAGGCACCGTTAGATTCTCTATAGATGGTCAAGAATATCAAGGAGCTGCCCTTACTCCTTTTTCTAAGTTTAAATAAAACACATTACTGATAAATAAAATATTTGATATAGCTTTAACTATTGATATCTAGGAAAAGAAATTGTAAGTTCTTATTGGGCTTATGTGCTACTACACATGACTAGTTATAA
>JARHVA010003907.1:1682500-1779773 GCA_037957365.1 Torreya grandis
TTTGATTATTTTAAATCTTTAAGTTTGTGTTGGCTTTTTATAAAAGCTTATAATCTTTGATTGAGATCATCGACTTGATTTATTAATAGACATTTGATTGATTTAGTCTTAATGCATTGACATGAGAAATAAGAGGTTTTTCAAATTATTTTGAAGTTTTAGTATTCCAGAGTAAGTAGCATATGCCTAGGCTACAAATTTTCTAGGATGTAATGTTTTGGACCATATTGGGTCATGACCTTAACACAACATTATAACTTATATTATGATAAAATAGTTGATTTAGGTTTTATTGGGAAGTGCTTAATGGACCATCATTTGGGTCTTTGACTTCATTGGGAAGAGAGAAGGGCAAGGAGATTATGAAGAATTGATAGGGTTTCAGATATGTGTTATGATCTTAGCCATGATGGTGGTGGAATCTATTTTTTATAATCCATACTTGGATCCATTAATTTTTTGGTGGTGGTTATGGAATCTAGAGGAAGGATATATGGTCATTTGGGTCTCAACCCAAAAACATGGAGAATAACATAGTAGTGGTGGAAATGAAGAAAAATGAAAAGAAAAGGGACTTATAAAAGCTAGGGAAATTTATTAATTTATGAAGACCCATGGTGCATGATAAAAAAATACCTTATGGGTGAAGTATATACATAAGTTCTCCATGGATGCCCTTAGAGACTCTAGCAACTCAGGCACAATCTCATGTAAGTTGTTTCCTCCCTGTTAAATATTTTAACATCTTTATTTAATTAATATTATGTAAAATATTTAGTGTTATAAAGGCCCATATATGCATGCCTATACATGCATATATGGGCCCCTATTACAAATAAAATTCATATGTATTATGGGTGGTTTCGTTACCCCAGATGGGTTTATCAGATTTTGTATTCTAATTATCTTGCAAACAAGTGAAACCATTTTTCTTTCTAAATAATAATAAAGGGTAGATTTTGTTGGCTGTTGTGAGTGTGAGAATAAAGGAGTTATGGGTGAGTTGGATAATTCTTTCTAACCCATGCAAGGGCAAATCAAGGTTTTCATGGCTGATCAATTTTACTTATAGACATATAACTATTTTCTTGGTCATGTCATTTATCCTTGGACATATGAATTTTATCCAGATATATTTATTTAATTATTTATCTTAAACTCATATACCGTATTGGGTACGGTGCAAGCTTGTAAGGAGTATGATGAAATCTATTTGGGTATCCATTTAATCTATGGGTTTTCTTGTGATGAATGTATGTTATCCATTCCTTTAATTTAGAAATTTTAAATCTCTTTTGGTGGATGGGCCCATTTCTTTGAAATTTTGGATTCATTGGCTAAGGGGTATTTACTTGTAAAAGTATCTAGTAGCCTATCAGTGGTTGTACACAACCATTTTACTACTTGTGTTGTACCCTTCCTTCACTTGGAATTATTGTGGGATGAGTGAATTTATTGCTTTCAAACTATTGAGTTGTGGATTATTTATTATAGGTTGGTATTGGTTTTACATAACCAATTGTAGATGATTTGATGCTATGTTTATGCCTATTTGTACCATTCATTTCTTGGATGTATTATGGACTTTATTTTTATGATTCATAGGCTACCATTTCGGACTAATTTTTTCTTAATCTGAGAATGGATTTGGACTTATTTAATCTCTTACTCTTTAAGGGCTTGTGTGTGAATTATTAAACCCAATTGGGTTCGATGATGACTTAGTATAGATGTTTTATAAACTGAGTTGTACATATTCTCATGAAAGTGAGTGATAGCCATGATTGATCCTTCTGGGGTTTTCTTGGTTGGTTTTTATTACTCTGGTTTAACCACTACTCATTATAATTTAGGAAGTTGTATTCTAGTTGGGTATAGATGGTTGATGAAAGTAGCAATGCACATGTTTGTATTTTGTTCTTAATTACCCATGTTTTTTGCATATGGTAATTTATGTACTTGATCTATGTTTATACTTCGTAAAAGTATAATTTATGGTTATTTGTCAAACACTCATGTTACCCTATTGGTGAAGCAACAATTGGTATTTTATTGTTAGCACAAATATTCTTCTCACTAGTTGAGGATATATATATGGGTTGAAGTTAGAAAAGTATGTTTCTTATTGAGATTTAATGGTAAGTCAATGTTTTAAATAATAGGGTTTGTGTTATTTAGTCAAAGGATTTTAGGTGTATTTTTTATTGTTGAAATTACACACATGAAGCATGCAATAATGTATATAATTTAGTGTGTTTACTATATGATTTTGAGTTAGCCGAGTTTTTTACCTTTCCAACATAATGTTAATTTTTGTTGTTATATAGATTAGTATGATTGGATTGTTTTATTAACCTAGATGAAATAAGTTGTTACACAACAATAAGATGCAAGGGTTTTGTTGAAGTGTTTATTGGTTACTTTAACCCTCCTAATGATATTATATCTGAATAATAATGATCATCTACATTTTTGGCTTATCATGAAAGGTAACCACATAAGTGTTATGTCATATGAAATATTTCTCTCTATAAATTTGCATGATTATATTCCATATGAGGTAAACAGGGATGGCGGATTTTTGTTTGTATTTGAAACACATTGGAGTTGTGTTATAATTAGAGCTTGTATATTATAAGTATTTTTTTATTGGTTTAAGCATGACCATGTCTCTTGAAAATTATTTACTCAATATTTGGTGTTTTTCAAGTTTTTCATAGTTATGGTTAAATGTTTGTGTTGAAATGTTTAGTAGGGTCAAATCCACTTTTCCAGCTTAATCTCAATTTGTCATTTGACAGATTTATCATTATAGGAGAAAGTTATCTTGAATAAATTAAATTATTTAAGAGGGTCTCTATATGAAATTTCACCTTCAATATTGACTTGCTTGATTGTTTTCCATACCCAGGTGTGAACTTTATTTTTGAGGTCTGAAACTTTATGTTATAGAGATGGATAAGTGCTTCATATAGTTGTTGGTATGGGAATTATAAATTAAGGATTTTTTCTTACAAAAATCCTAACCCACTAGTAGATCTACTAATTGAAGTATAGAAAAAAAATATATGTAGTCCAATCCTTATGGGGGGACTTCTTTCTACATAGTATTTGACCAGAATTCAAGATAGTAAAATAATTAAGTATACTCTTGTTGAAATACTATGTAAAAGGGCCTAATTTTTTCTTGGTCATGATTTTGAAAGTTATGCTTTTGCATTATGGGTTATAGAGTCTATATAACCTTTAAGGCAGTATATTCTCCTAATATAAGTTTACCATTATTGGATCATGAATTACCAATTTTGGTAGAAGGCTTTCCTAAGAGTAAATGGAATACCACTTATCAAATACTCTCTATACCCCATTATAATTAACATGAAAATTATTATAGAACATTTTACCATAATCATGAAACATGAAATATTCTACTTGATGGCCTTTGGGTTTATTTATTGTCAATAATTGCATAAGGATGGAAGATTCTTTATCATTAGAATTCATTTAAATATGTACTTACACACACACACACACACACACACAGATATATATATATATATATATAGATATATATATATATATATATATATATATATATATATATATATATATATATAAGTATATTATCTCTTGTGGATTAGCAGATTGAGCTCAATCCCTTTATTATTTTGGCTGAGCTAAAGGCAAACTATACTTTTGTAAACATATTAAAGGATATATTTGAGAATGCTTGCATTGAGTTGTTGATTAATTCTAGTTTTGAAATTCATTAAGTATGGTTATATGAATAATATTACAAATGGAGTATAACAAATTGATGATTTAAGTTGTCAAATTGGACTGCATGATGTTAGAAGTCCATTTTTGAAATCCTTATGACAATATGAAAATTAGAATCGATGAGTGTTATGAATTAATTATCTTTAATTTCTCTCCTAATGAATGAATTTTTAAGCATGGATGTTATTTTTGTTTATGTTATCAATTGGGAATCAAAATTAAGAGGTAGGCTAGAAATGGTATCATCCTACTCTATACTATTTTTTTATACCAAGATAGGTGTAATATAATATCATGGTTAAGGGAATTTCCATTTTCAACATTTGGTGAAGTTAAGAATCGACTCAAGTTTTATGTGTATGCATATTAGTGCCTAAAATGTATACCCAAATGGATTAATTCATATATCAAACTAAGGATTTATAATTGAAGGTGTTATTGAACTTCTTGGTGTAAATCACTAGGTGTTGTTAATAATTAGACTTGTAAAATCAAATCATAACAATCCTTTTCAAAGAGTAGAAATCCTAATGACCTTAATTATGTGATACTTGGTCATAAATATAATTTTGAATATGTTTTTTCCATGCATATGTGCTAGACTCACTGCTTAGCTTGATGTTGACCTTCTTAAGATCCTTGGGAAAATAAAAGGGGACATTAACCCTAAAGTTTTTAATCTTGTCCATTTGACATTATAAAAGTAATTAGGAATGGGAACTAAGTAGACACCCATTTATGCTCATGCTTAGAGTATCATATATAGTCACCATCCTACCAAATTGGTAACATGGGAAAGGTATCTACATCCTTTTAGAAAAAGAAAACATTTCTTAGAAGTGGGTTTTTACAATAAGATGGAATGTTGAGGGAGTTTATTATAACATTTTAAATCATATCACATAAAATTTTTTAAATGAATTTTAGTATTATCAAAGGTATTAGTTTAGACCCATTTCTTGTTGAGATTACCAAAATATTTAATAAAACATCTTGATCCTTAGTCTCATCATATGTAATGCTTGGGTAGATGTTTCCAATAACTATAGATACATTAAATGGATATAAGGGTTCATTTTAAAGATATTTAATTTATTTGTTATGAATAAGAGGTTGAGGGATGATATTACCATTGGAATCTCTAAGAGGTGGGTGGAATTATGATTATGTTGAGACATGATGATCAGGTGTTGGCTTGCCGTTTTTATGATATGATTTTGCATTTAGAGCATTTTGAACTATTGGTTGTTTGTATAACTTTCATTTATTAAACCATTTATGAAATAATTTGATTTATATTAATAGGTGGATTTCAATTACTAGTAGCGGGTGGATTCCTAGTATTGGCAAGATGCTAATTCCCAATATTAGTGATAGGATTCCCTAGAGGGAGGGTTTCCAACATTAGTATCAATTGCTCCAATGGTGAAGTAGGGAAGTTTGGACAATGTAGCATTCATATTATGGGCATAAATGCTATTATCATCAATGTGTTTAAATATATATGAATCAGTTAGATCCACATTAAGAGTGATATGAACCATTTTATAGTCGATACCTAGATAGTTGTTAGGAGTAGTTGAACCATGAAGTGTGGTCTTCATTGTGGACAAAGTAGGTAGGAAAGAACAACCCATGTAAAATCTAAATGGGTTATAACTATAAAGAAATATTATAATATATGATTTCATGATATAGATTGGATTGTAGAAATGATAGAATATGTGATTTATTACATAACTTGAATGATATAAGCCTAACACAATATATATGTTTGCATATTAAATTTTAATGAAATTTATCGACTGAAATAAACTATATCAACCAAGGATGATGTAGTTGGTGTTAAAAATGGAGAAATTACATATAGAATAACTATTTCAATTTGGGATAATGTAGTTTATAATTTAGGTAAGTAGTATTAGGGATATGAAATGTACTATATTGACCATGTTCCTTTTAGGGATAAGGCCACAAATGTAAAACACAAACCTAATTGAGCATAGTCAATGTAGTTGGTAAAGGATAAGTAGAAACAATAATAATAATAATAATAATAATAATAATAATAATAATAATAATAATAATAATAATAATAATAATAATAATATGTAAAAATTGAATTTATTAAGTTTATTTACATATAATGAAAGGTATAAATAATATTATATCAAGATTATTCAATGTAGTTAGATCTGAGGAAGAATTTAACAATATTATGATAAACTATATCAGTCATGGATGATATAGTATATTAAACATATGAAGAGGAAATGTAAACTCGGTAGACTATATAAAAACTAGTAAATGTAGTCTGTTTACACACAAAAAACTATATTAGTGATGGATGGGGTAGTTGAAACACACAAAAGATAACTATATTGAATCTATATGATACATTCTTCAATATAAACTTAAAAAAAGTAGAGAATTTAAGATTTAATTATTTATCATAACTATTTATTTGAAATAAAAATTAGATATAAGTATTATAAGTATGTGAATGATTTGTAGGCTCCCAAAAAATAATTAATTATCTATTGGATAGTGTAGGCACAATATTTAAAATCACTATATTGGATGTCACATTCACATAGCCCACTAAACACAATTTCAAGAGTAAGCTGAAAGTAACTTCTTAGTGCTAACTTCTAACTGGTGCACTATGGAATTAGATGGATGTTTAGATTCTTAAGGTTTAATAAAAATAGAATCCTAGCCATTTATAATATATTGTGAGGCATGTGGAAACTATTTTTTATGTTTAGCTCTATACTATGGCTATAACTATTGTTGAGAGTCACCACACTATGATGTCTATAAATTATAGACAAGGATTGTAAGTAGAACACTACGTAGCCTTTGATGATAGTAGACATGTAGTTTTAAAATTGTCAAAACATAATCTCTAAGGAAATCGAAACAAAGAGAAAAAAGAATAAATTTAATGTAATAAATAAAATTATAAGATTCAATGAATTGAAATTAACAAACACTCAACTTGAAAGGAAATGTTTGATTATAGTTTTGAAAAAAAAGGTTAATTTTCCTTGCTTTGATTGAAAAATGAAAACACATATAACCATATCTACAAAAGATGATGTATTTTTTTACATAGTGAAGCTATGATGGTTAATATAGTTTATGTAAATATAGTTAAAAATAGCAGTAGTAAACTAAATCATATATGGTCTATAAAGTTTTTTATAAAGATGCAAAATAAAACTATATCAACTAGGGTTGATATAGTTGGACAAGAAGATAAACTAAATTTAGAACTAAATTAAACAAGGTCAATATATTTTAATATGTAAAGTAAATTTTGAAGTAATTAAAATTTTAAATACAAAACTAAATCGTGTTGATTAATATAGTTGACTAGGAAAATATGAGTAAAAAAAACTATATTTTACATGGTCGATATAGTTGGGTATAAAATAACCTGGTAAATAAAACTAGATCAGACTTGGTTTTTATAGTTGGATAATTGAAGAAAATAATGTAGATTGGAGTGTAAGACTATATCAACCTATTTATATGTATCTTATTATTAAAACACAAAGTGAAAATTTTATTGACCTGCATCAATGTAGTTTTGTGATAACACATATATATTAGAATAGATCAACTTGCATTGACGTAGTCTAATGAATAATATATAGGAATAAAAATTTATTGACACTACACAATATAATTTTCAAAAAGATGAAACTCAATGGTTAGTTCACATCAAGATTAAAAAATGTATGGAATGAGCTAGGGTTGAGCTATAACTTATCCTATCTAATGGATCTAGAATCAGAGAAGGTAAATAAAAAAGATCCCATTGACACGTAATGTATCAAGATATCATCAATTGGATCCACTAAACCTAGTAAGAGGACTGTTGATGACATAACATAAATAGATAGTGTATACATAATATTTTCAAACTTTATAAATTACTAATGCTCTCTCTTATAGGAACTTCTTGAGTCTCAATATCTATAAGTGCATGCCTTAAAGGGTGCACTAGGAAAGGGATGGGTAGGCCATTTGTGTTTCCCATGATTTTTTCCCCTATAGTAGCAATTAATATCAATCCAAACTTCTCATAAACACTTCCCTAAGCCTTGTCTCCTCTCTTACACATTGATCTAAGCATTTCACCACCTTAATTAGCATCTACCTAAAACTAAAACCTTTTTTGAAGGTTTACATTACACTTTTGGCCTAGGCTGACCCTGTACTCAAATTGTTAAAATCACATTATGGGTATAAGTCAACTATGGCCGACCTAAACCAAGACTTAACTTATTTATAATAATTAACTATACAAATTCAATTGGTTTGACCCTATTGGGTAAAATTTTAGAAAGGTTTAGGGTTAGGTTCAATTATATATACACATTTATTTCTCCATTTCATAGAGAGACATGAGTTAATTATTCATTTACACTTATATACAATCTGCTATGCTACCATTCTACTTGAGGAGTCATTCCTTAGCCTTTATGATTTAAGAAGAATATTGTCTTATGGAAAACTATTAGATGTTTTGGATTTCCTTAGTGGTTTTTAAAAACCACAACAACCTCTTGCAAATCACCTTTGGCCAATGAAAAAATTAAGTCTAAATGGGTTCATCTTCAATGTATGTATCTCTAATTTTACTCCTATATTTTAGTAGATATAAATAACATAAGTAATGTATTCTCAATATATTTCTTGTCCCATGCTTTAGGGTTTTACCTATACATAGCTTAATTAGGATTATCTTATGTATGTTTTACTTTTTATGTTCTTTACCCCCATATTTTTCCATAAGCTTTGGTGAGCACTACATTAGATTTTACTTTACTTTGCATTTACTTTGTAAATATGAAAACATATGACCTATCTAGGGTTATTGCATAGTGTTTCTTGATTATAGACTTTGGATCCCTCTCAAGTGATTTTATTATTGTAAGAGATACCTTGGTTAGGTCTAGCATATCCATCTTGGTCATGACTCTGAATATCTAGTTTATTAACAATCAAATGTATAAGTTGGATTTATTTTCTCTAAGGTATGATTAATTAATAGATCAGTTTCATTTCCATTTCTATACATTTTATGGAACCTAATGTGAAGCAAACCCTTGTAGATTTAATTTCATGCTTTCATTTTGTCATTATATTATATATTTCTATTTTACAGTATTATATCAAACCTATCAGCATTGTCCTAATAGTCTATGAATAGGTTTAACACATAGTCACTCTTAAATGACTTGGTTTTATATGTATAGGTCTTCTCTAAATACAACTAACTAGATCAATCAATTCAACATAGTCTTCCTCTTCATTCAAAATTTGCATACATAGTTAAACTAGTCAAATTTTATTGAAGATTATCATTCAAGGCATAGATTGTTTCATAATTATTCTCTTTCAACATATAGGTCTATAAACATAGTCGAGATACTCAACTTGTTCACAATTTCTTTTGTAACATAGAAGTTGTGTAAACTCCATCGATCTAGCTGACGCTATTAATAGTTCTTTTAAATCAACACTAGATCATCATAACATAAAATTTTTCAATCTAAAAATCTTCAAACCCATCAGGGTTCATTATTACCTACTCTATCATTTTAGTTTTTGTTTTTTAGTTTTATTTTTCACAAGTTTATAGTATGTAAAATTAAAACCCTATAGCCAACTGGGTTGACTAGTTTGACATAGTTCTATAGCCTAATTTCTATCTATAATACATAGTTGACTTGTTTGATTGTGTTCTTATATATATATATATATATATATATATATATATATATATATATATATATATATATATATATTACTTCTATAGAATAGTAGTGACTTAGTCAACTATATTCTGTATTGTTTGCATACAATGTTACTTGAACCAACTCTATACTCTTCACAATCAAGAAAATAACTTATTTTTACTAGTAATTAATTCACCTTTCCTTTCAATTGCTTGCATACTTAGAGTAACAAACATATATTAGTTAGCTGGTTTTTAAAATTACTATTTTAGTCAAACTATATTTATATTTTAAAGACACTTTTAAATCACTTTACTCATAAAAAACATTAACCATTTGTCTTCTCAAGGCCTATCTACTTGGGTTTCATCACCAAGGGGGAAGCCAACTTAGTTTTCTAGCCATGTATAAACATGTGGATTATGGTATATATTGGTAAATCATCTAAAACCCCTATCACTAAGGGATTATGAAGTGATGGGTAAGCCCCAATAACATGTGAGTACCATCACCAATACATATCTCTTTCAACCTAAACATCTAGAAACCATCTTTAGATTGATTTATAGTTCCTTATGACATCTATCTTCCAAACATATTATATTCAAACTTCATTATAACTTAATAACACTTAGGAAATAAAAATTAGTTAGAATTTACTTTCAAGTTGTTTTTTCTATTATCATTGTATTCTATATTGTAAAACGTGCATTAGCCACTGTTGGTGTAAGGTTTGTGTTTTGTGTTCCAATTGGATCTATCACATTGATCGAATTACTTATGTGATTCGTTTCATTTTCTTCGATATTATTTTTCAAAAACTTTCTTTAATTTTATGAAACTATCATCCATGTCAATACAGTCTCTTCTAGACTATGAATCTTTATTACCTTAAATACATAGTTACTTCTAACGACTGTGTATTTTTATTAGCCTGACTAGTTCCCTTTTTTCAAGTATAGAGTCAACCCATCTAACTATGTATTTTTACCATCTATTTGATTATCTCATTTTTAGTACAAACCATATGACTATTTATCCCTTTAGAATATTTTAATCTTATCATTTATAGCACATAGTCCACCATCATGACTATGTCCTTTTACTTTCTTGTTTAGTGACTTTTCCTAGTAATACTCTATTAATCCAGTCGACTTTGTACCTATTTTCCAACATTTTTCTTTATCTGGTTGAATCCATATCTTTTTTTTAATTCTTATTTTTTGATATCATATTCTTTTTTAACATCATTAAATCCCCCATCATAATCTTTCTAAACAGTCCATGTTTTAAATTTTTATTTTTTAGCTATGTAAATTCTATGTTTGATTAAAGGGTTGATTAGTGTAAATCAGTGAAATAATATGCAATAAATAACCATTAATTTTTTAAATAATTTGAATTACATTTAATTTATAATAATAATAATAATAATAATAATTAAAAAAAAAATGTGTAAATAGATACTTTTATGGAAAACACCTATCATAGAATATCTAAGTGCTAAAAATAATGTTATGAACAAGTCTGAGTGTTGTTAATAGGGTCCCTGAGTTAGATTATCTCTTGGACAGTAGTGCCTCACTTGGATAGTAACACCATGGAGCCTTAGTGTATTTAAAATAGTGCTAGTGTCCTCTTTTCAATACTATTCCTAAATTATGTTAGCACCTAAACTTATGTTTCTAGGTTTTGGTCCTGTGTACATGAAATTTCAAACTCTATATTATTACTTGAATAGTTGATTGAATATACAAACCCTAATCCTCCTTCCAAGAATGGCATGAGTTGATAATGTTTATTATTTATTATGATAGGTTGTACATCCTCAACACCCCACTATTAAGATAATTTCCTACATATAAATACTCTAAGGAGCGATCAAACCCAATGTAGTTCTCGCACCTAGTGTTTGGTACAAGTGAAAGTGAAAGCTAGAATGATGGTAGTATTGAATGCCTTGATGTGCTTGAGATTGGAAATAATTAAAATGTAGGTTTAGGGAAACTATAGATGGTTGTATATAAAATTAAGGTTGAATAAAGATTAATAACCCTAATTTTGTTCAATTTGTTTCTTGTTTTAGTAAGTTTTTTTAATTTATTTTCTATCTAGTAGTATAGTTCTAATAGTGTTATATTGATTGTGTGTATAATAAAATGTGCTTAGGCTAACCTTAGGAGGGTTGCACACTTTAAATTATATCTTTTTGAGAGATATAGGGCATGAAGCACTAGCACAATGTTGGGGACACTAGTGTCATGTGGCTTGAGTATCCTTAATGTGACTCTAGTGTTTAGTGGTAGGTTGCTAGGCATGAAGGGTCAAGATCTAGGAATGTAGGTTTGAGACTATGTTTTGGTTGATTAGAGATGTTCTTGGTCCACATAATGGATAGAAAAGTGTGGTAAAGGCTCTAGGATAGGTTTGGGGATATGCTAAGAATAGATTATTTCAGAAATATTTTTAGCATCCAAATACCATTTTAGGTGATTACATTTGCCCCCACTTTATGTTAGAAATGTAACATATTAAAATGATTAGTATCAAATAAAAATAAGCGTAGCTGAACTGACCTAGGAAATGAAGCCCATGTATCCAAGTTTGATTATGTAAATTCAAGTCTTCATATGTGAACCATGATCCAAAACATGACAAAAAATGAAACGTGTAAAAATTTATCATTCAAAGATATCAAAAATAAAAGACTATGTTAAATAAAGTAGCTTAATAAAACTGAGAAAAGAGATAAGAAATAGGGAAGGAATGAATACACCTCATTGGGTATGTAAACCAATTATGAAGCTAGTGGTAACCTAGGTGTGTGCATGTGCATAGTGATCAAGTCATTGAATATCTTAGAATAAGTAGATAGTTTTCTCAATCTTCATATGTGTGTGGCTAAATAACTCAATCTAGTTTCGACTCCATCATTGCCCACTTTTTATTGGTGTATCATGGCCTATGAATAGAATGGATAGGACTGTAAGTGTGTCTAACCCTCTCATGTGGGTTTCTCAATAATTCATGTAATCTATGACTACATCATTTCCCACTAGCATCTATTAGATGGATCTAAAACTGAAATGTGTAAAGTGATGAAAATATCTGTGTATATCAAATCCATAGCCACATAGGTACACTAGGTGGCTTTAAGGAACTAAGTAATGCCAATGACTATACATGGAGTAAGGTATGAAATTGTTGATAACATAGAATATGATGTCAAATATATATATAATATATAATGACATGGAGTTTTCCATTCCATTTGATCAACCTATGTGTAACTAAGCATATAGAAATAATGTTCCATACACATGCCCCTAATTTCATATTTTAGTAAACTCATTACGGACTAAGTTGTAATGAGTGTATCTATGCATCTAGACTAAATTTTAGAGTGATAATTCCAAACATGATGCCTCTAATATGAGCATAACTATCAAAATTGTATTTATATTTGTGTAAACTTGCATTATACATGGTGTACTATTTTGGTTAATCTAAATTTCGTTGAAGCTAGGGCTATTGGACAGTAGTGACATGTAGTGTATAGTATCACCATGTGGTACTAGTGTCCTAATATAGGTGTTAATGTTTGTTTGATAAAAAATATGGGTGATTAAACTACTTTTTGATTCCCTACTTTTTCCTATGTCTTACTTGCATTTGATTTATTGAAACTAAGGCTATGTGCTAAAAATGATCTAAGAATGAAACTTATGATCTTGATCACTATGATAAACGCCTATAAATCCCCCCTCTTTTGAGGGTAGTTTATGACTTGTTTAATACTTCTCAAAATAAATATCTCTAGAAATTTTTTTAGTCTCAACATATATGATAACTGCGTGATAATCCAATATAGTGTGCAAACTTAACATTACAATGTAAAAGAATCTGAGCATAAGTATGTAATTTAAGATCTATGTTGTATTTATCATTGCAAAAAGGTGTCAATATATATGTAATCAATGTGTATAACATCAAATATAAGTAGATACCTAAGGATATGGGGCATGATTTCCGTCACAACACCCAAGTAGGAAAGATAGATGCATGAGGTGCCTCATGGCATAAAAACTGGTGTGAATAACAAGCCAAGACAAGTGTCATGCCCATGATGCATAACATGAATCATACATAGAAAACACATGAGGAATGAAAAATAGGCCAAGTGGCCACAATATAAGGGACATGGGCACATTTCACTAAAATTGAGAATATAAGACATATAAGGACATGTTCAAATGTTGACATATGCAAGAAACAAGAAATTTGTCTTAGAGACACATATAAGGACATGTTAAAATATTCACACACACAATCAAGAAATCACACACAAAGTAGATGTGCACAAGTCCAAGTCATACATGAATACAAGTGGCATAGATCTAAATAATGTGGCGTATTCAAATGCCCTCAAATATAAGAAGCATAGGAAACACAATCAAGTATAAACTAGGAAAGATAAAAATGAAAGTACATATGAGTGTAACACAAATATATGTAAATTCTAATATATACATATGATTAGCCTAAACTAGTGATAATTGCTAAAAAAAATTGAGTATGAATAACAATGATTAATATCAAGATATGTCAATGATCTAGAATGTAAGGAATGTAAGGATAAAACATGGTAATATAAACTGTGTATGATATGCCCCTAAGTGGGTGGATGTATCAAAAGAATAACCTAGATAAGTATATATGTCCATAGGGGTAGATGATAGCAAGTTTGGATTAGTGTAGTGGACCTGAGTCTTGAATCATATATATAAGATAGAATTGACTATACTAAGATATCTTGAATATGTGGTGTCTAAAAAATAAAAAGAAATGTAAACATAGCAATGCATAATCTAAAATTTTTGTATTTTCTAAGTAATATTTTAATGTTTTTGTATTTTATAATTCTATAATGTTTTTGTAATTTATGGATATAGGCTATTTACAAGCAAATGAATATAAAATATGTTAAAGGAGAAATAAAGAATAGAGTATGTACAAGGAGTAGGAACCATATTAACCAATGAGTCTTGTGGGAGACTCACTATCACCATGACCTATGTCAAATAAGGGAAATGTGATCATCTGTGTTTTGTGAAAGGAAAATTATGATCCCATAATATAATGTGTGGAGTAATATATGTCTGTATATACTTGTGCAGTGATGCTATGAATTTGTGGCACTGACTGTGATGCCTGGTGAGTTGTAGGGGTCTTGAGAACCCATCTAGAAGAAGAAGTTTTAGGTTACATAGGTTCCCTGTGCTCAGAATTCTAAGAAAGCAATGATACTGATCTCAATATAAATTGATTACAGGAAAATCATATATAATTTGTGACATATCTCTGTTATAGGGTCTCTCTAATAATGGTATTTGTTTGAGAGTATGCATACATGTTGATATTGTAGGATTAGACCTCATCTTCACTGGTGGATCTATAAAAATATGTGATGTTTGGATAGTAACTATACTCTAAGCTATAATTGAAAACTATGTAATATATGATAACAATGTTAGAACTATGACTGGTGACTATGTTATAACTATAACTGATAATTATGGTGGAAATGAAACTTGTAAATATAATATAACTATATATGTAATGGGTAGAGGATACTCATATGGGATACCCTCAATATTGACCACTTAATTTATGTTTATGTACTTTATGCATCTGTGTACTTTAGATGGGATGGCTCTAAGTTGTTGTAGCCATGGCCTACTTAATAATATATCAAATACACCTGCAATTGGTAGTGCTATAAACCAATGGTTATGTGTGTTATTTCACCCTATAATGGAAGCACAATCTCACTGATGGATCTCTTAGTATGACCACTAAAACCACTAATGATTTTTTCTATGGGGAATATGTCTTGTTATGACTACCCCAAATTCTATATAAGTGTCATCATGCACATGAAAATTCATGACATGTTGTCAACCATAACACTATAGATAGGATTATGATATATGTATGTTCATATAAAGAGTTCATTTAGATCTGGATCATCACCAACAATGTCATACTCTGAGAATGTGATGGTGGTCTAGGTGGAGCTATAGTATGGTATATGCCAATTATGTTATTCAATGGATGTGCCTCTAATGTAACTATATGATATGTATTTTTTGGTCTATGTGATTTATATGTATATTGAACACTTGATATGCGCCCTACATCATTTTTTGTGTGCTTTCAGAATGGATCTAAGAATATCTTTAGTGCCTTAGATTCTATTTGTTGTATGGCCTGGAGTCCCGTGATACTCATAGATTGCATTAAAATCATAGCTATTTGGAAGAGGTTGTGTTTTATCAACATATTTAATGGGAGGGAGAGATATGAAATTACATTTCAAAAACTATTATAAAAATTGAGCTTGTGACTCTGGAAGGTTGAAGAAAATTTGACACTGAGGATTAGATAAAATCAATTTAAGAGGTGGTTCAGAAGCTGTGTTGACTATGGCCTTCTGATCACTCTTATTCTAAGTGGCCTTTACCTTGTATGGAGGCTTGTTTTAACTCTTAATAGTTGATTTTGATCCATTGATATACTTGAGTTTTCCCATTGATAGGATCTTGACCTCTCTTTCTTCAAATATGTGGTACAAATCTATAAATTTAGGAAACTTCTTGAACAAGATAGTTTGATGTAATAGTTATAAGAGACATTATTTAAATATGTCTAGGATCTCTATGTCTATCATGGGGATAGTAAATTTAGATAATATAGTCTTATATTATAAGACATAATATGTGATAGGCTCATTTGACTTTTGTTTTAATTATGTCACTTGTGCATACAATATATATTGATGGAGAAATGTGTTAATAACATGTTGTCAAAAAGATTGAATGTTATAATATATTGATTTTTTAAATCATAAAACCATTATAGGTAATAATCCTTTAAACTATGTGGAAACAAATTCATGAGAACCCAATCCTTGGACACATAGTCGAATCATGCTACATGAGAATCTCTGAGGTGATACTTAAGGTTACCAATGCCATCATATAATGTAATCTTAGGTTCTAAAAAAATGGATGCCAAGGTATTTTATGCTATGTGATGTGCTAAAGGTGTATGTAAGATAATATTAGAATCTAAGGTGTGTGATGTCCAAGTGGCTCCCTTATCAAGATGTAACTAATTAGACTATAGACTATGAATCTCATGCATAAGGGATTATACATCTATAATGGAGGAACTAGACAAAAGAGGTGTTGCTATCATTGAAGGTTGTGGAGTTACAATTTTAGGTTGTGTTAGTTGAATTGGTTATGTTTTCCCCACTTTAGGTGTAATAATGTTATTAACTGGGGAAGTTGAAGATTGACCATTGCTTGTTTTATTCTTGTTTTCGAATATGGCTTGTAGTATTTATGCATGATCAATGGGATGTTACTGAATTCAATCTCTGAAGCCCTATAATATCTCATCTATGTTGATAATGATGTTATCATTGCTAAGTGGAGGGAGAGTGTCCTGATTCTAAATATGTATATCATATTATTCTTGGTTGTATTTCTCATATTCAGATGAATTATCATTGAAATCCACATAATTAGGGTGTGAAGGATACACATATAGAGTTATGATAGGTCACTTATGCATGTTATAGTCTCAGATAGTATGAATATGAATATGCTCTATAAGATTACCACCTACTCTAACATTTCTCCTTTATGTAAGATACATAGCTTTTTTATGTGCAATATAGTAGAAAAAAATGAATAAATTGATAAAATAGAATATATGAAATTTGAGAAATTTAATGGAGCTAATTAAAATAGGAAAAAAAAAAAAAAAACCCTAAGAACATCTATGGTTAGGGTTTTTTAAATTAGGGTTACTTTGTAAAAATTTAACTTATATTTAAACAAATGAAACCCTAAGATTAAATTAATTTAATGAGCTAGGTAATGACAAAAAATTATAAAAACAAAAGTCTGGGACCCTAATTAAGTGCATATAAATTTGGAAAAGTTAAACTAGTGTTTGAAGAAATATTCAAAGTAGGTTTGGTTCACCAACTGTTTTAACTTTTTATTATTTAGATATGTAAATCCTATGTCTAATTAAATCATTGAGTAGTCTAAATTAGTTAAATAATATGCAATAAATAACCATTAATTTGTTACCAAATTTGACTTGATTTGAATTTCTTAAAATAGTAATAAATATGTTCAAATAGATACATATATGGAAAACTCCTATAACAAAACATTTGAGTGCTAAAAGTTGGGATAAAAATAGGTTTGAGTGTCATCAATAGGGTCTTTGAGTCAAATTTTCTCCCAGAAAGTACTGCCTCACATAGACAATAGTGCCATGTAGCTCTAGTGTCTTGAAAATGGTGTTAGTGTCTTTTTTGTATGATTTTTCTTAAAATTTTGGAGTACTTATGCTCATGTTTCTGGGTTATGTTCCTATGCACATGAAATATGTAACTTTATATTGTGCTTGGAATAGTTGATTTTATATGCAAACCCTAATCCTCTTTGTAATTATAGTATGAAATGAAAATGTGTTTTCATTAATAGGATAGGATAGACATCCTCAACACCTCATTATGAAGAGAGTTTACTACATACCAATACTTTGATGAGGGATAAAGCTTGATGTAGTTCTCCCACCTAGTTTTTGATACAAGTGTAAGTTAATGCTAAATTTATAGTGGTCTCAAATGCCTTGAGTGTGCCTGAGAATGGAAATCTTTGATATCTGGTAATAGGGTAATTTTAGATGGTACTATGTACAAGTAGGGTAGAATACAAATTAATAACCTTGATTTTGATTAACTTGTTTCTTGTTTAAACATCCTTTTTGCATCTATTTTACATCTAGTAGATATAGGTCTATTATTTATTCTATATATAGTGTTTTAAAGCTTTTTCATATAATAAAATGTATTTTTTTGGATTTAAGAGATGTACACATTTGAAAATGCATCAATTCAAGATAGTTAGGGAAAAGGACACTAACACCATGTTGGGGATAGTAGCACCATGTGGTTCTAATGTCCTTAATATGGTGTTAGTGTCCATCTGGTAGGCTGCTAGGCATAAAGGGATTACATAATGGCTTGGAAAGTGTGATAAAGGATCACAAAAACGTTTGGGATTAAACTAGGTATAGGTTGTCTCAATCAACACTCTTAGCATATAAATACCATTTTTATGTGATTACAGTCTGACTCCATTTATATGTTATATGGGATGATATTTTATTCTTACATTTACTTCCTAAGATGATCCTCAATATTTGAACACATCTTATCCTCCCTCATATTTTGATTCTAACATGGTTCAAATAACTAAAACCAATGAGATTACTGGATCAGGTCTTTTTCATAGTTTTCAAGACAATTCCCATCTCCAAACATCTCACCATAATGTGGGGGTGATCGATACAAGCCTATTGAATAACCCCAAATGGAATATAGCACTTAGAAACCCACCCCATTATACCAATTTGGGGAATCCTCTTACAAACACTAACCCACCAATTTATACAACTCAAATTCTTGCACAAATAATGTGTCAAATTAACATAATGCAAAGATATAACACCTCTGAAATGATGCAACTACAACATCATTTGATCAACATGGCTAATCAACATCCTATTCTTATCCCTAAAAAATAATCAATATGTTATTCCTCCACCTCTTAGAGATGTCAAAGGTAATGTCATTCCATAACCTATCATGAACAATAAGATGCTTGAACAGATCAAAAAAAACCTTTATCCCCTTTCATTATTGATATTGATATTTGTAATATATATCGAACTATTAAATATGATAGGACTAAAGAATCAGTATCTTTTCTTAAGGAATTTGGAAATCTTTACAAAGAGTGGATCCAAATTAAAAATTTTGACAACCAAAAATTTAGTTAAAACTTTCATTGGTGATGTATTAGAATGGTCTAATCAACTTCCCTGACACTCTATCTAGAAACTAGAGAATTTAGTCAATCCTCTAATTAAAGAATTCTAACATAATTATCTTTCTGAAAATTGCCTTAGTCATTTCATCAATGCTAATCAATCCTCTACTAAATTAGTTCATAATTTTATCAAAATATTGAAATTTTTGGCTCATAAAGCTAATCACAACATGACTAATGATAGATTATTTTAACTCTTTATAACCACATTAACACCTTCACTCCTATACAAGGTTTGAAATTTCACTCCTAAAACATTAAATGAGTCTCTTGACAAAGCTAAGCATCAATATTTCTTAAGTAAATAGTTTAAACCTAATACTAAAATCATTAATGGATGTTTTCAACATTTAACCAATGTAATAACTAGTAATCCTCTTCAACCAAAACCAAGAGTTGCCAAGGCTAACAATCCCCAATCTTCTCATATTCCATTAATCATGCAACAAATGGAACAATTTTAAATGCCTACTAAACCATTCGCATACCCTAATAATTCCCCTAAATGGTATGATCCTAATTAATTTTGTTGGTTCCATATAACTAGAGGTCATTATAATGAAACACATCAAGGGATTACAAAATTTGCCATTTATTTTATGCTTGGTGATTCTTTCAATCCTAATGTCATGATCAAAATCTATCATCAAGGTTATATTAATGCTTCTCACAAGAAATAATCTTCCAAATCTTCTTCTAACAATCCAAAAATATTTCTCTACATCTAACCCTCAATAAGAGAACAATGATATTTATGTGATTGACAATGATTGTGATCAATACTAAAACAAATCCCAATATATAAATTTTGCTAAGGTCAATTATTGACGTAAACCATCCCAAAAAGATCTCGTCACCAAACCAAAAAAACATCCTTAGAAGAGCAACTTCTCAAAGATACTACTACTACTACTACTCACTTATCTTTGGAAATAAATGAGGAACCCCCTACTCCCCCCAAATCTCCAACCACTTCTCTTCCTCCTAAACCTATTTTACTTTCTAAGCTTCATGTCAATTCCTCCTCTTCAAAAAATCATTGGATCTTCTTAGAAGAACTCAATTCTATTCCTTGAAAACTTACTCTCATGGAGTTAGTTCATACATCTTATCATCACAAGTTCCACATAAAATAACTCCAAGAAATTGAAGAACCATCTCCCTTAGAAGAGGAACCTTCATCTCAGAAGACTCAACCAATATAATGTAATTCCATTAAATCCATTTGTCCTTCTTCAAAACCTTCCATAGAGTTCATCGAATAATACATGATCAATGAATAAATGCTCTTTTAATCTTATGATCCATCTCTCTATATTAAAATATCCATTTATAACACCCTCATTCACAAAGTAGTTATAGATAATTTATTGGGAATTAGTGTGACATCACTTTGGCTCATTTAGCAACTCAGGTATAACAAAGATCATGTCAAAAAAACTCTTTTGAAATTTTATGGATTCAACAAGACCAATAAAAATCCATTTGGTTGTATTTGGCTTCCTCTTACTATTGGAAAAAAAAATATGTAGTAATATTTTGGTCCTCAATTTACCATTATCTTAAAATATACTTCTAGGATTCTCATGGACTCATTGCATGAGTGATATCACCTCTTCTGTAATCTAATGTATCAATTCCCTTCATAATGGTAAATGGTATAAACATGAGGCTGATATTGACTGAAGGAGTATTCAACTTCCTAATCCTAAATCTCAATATTGGATTCCAATTATTCCAATGATTAATATTGACCCTTTACCTAAATTTGTCAATATGAATCCTAATTTATATGTCACTCTTGCTGATTATGATGATGATGACCCCAACATTTTATAAGATACATACAATACTACCAACCTACCTCCTTACATATCATATTGGTTAATTCCCTATTTATTACATCATTATTATACCATCCCTCTTGTCAATTATATCATCAATTTCCCTCCTCCATGTAATGCCCATGAAGCATCTTATACAGCATACGATTTCACACGTAATGATTATGGAGTGGTTAAATTATTTCAATATCCTTTAATTATATCACCAAATAATTTTAGTAATCCATGTGTCTCACCTTTCAAAGTTCCTTCTGAGTCACACAAATGTAAAATTTATCCAAATTATGATGATAAATACATCATGGCCCAAGTTAAGTCATGAGACTTGGATGTTCAAAATTTTCAAAAAACTTTATCCTAGATACATGCTTTGAATCACAGTGTTCATATAATTTCCATAGATTTTGAGTTAGAACCCAAAAGTCATGTAGCTCTACTTAATTCTTCACATCTCAATACTCCTTGAGTGGTTGAATAAATCTTACCCATTGCATATTTGGAACTTCTGTATCCTTCTATACCTCCCATCACACCATTTATTCTACTAGATCCCCTTACCATCAATAATAACATGGTGGAATATGAATCATTAATCCTAGGCATGAGAGGGGCACTTGACTTAGATATTGCATATCTAAACACTTTGGGTGATTCTAAACTCATTGTCCAATAGATTAATAGTAAATATCAATGTAAAAGAGAAAATATTATTGCTTTTCATCTAATGTCTACTACCCTTTCCATTGATCCCATCCCTAGAGATCAAAACTATATCACTAGTTCACTTACTTCTAAAACATCCTTATTTCATCCTTCTACCTTTATTATTAAAATAAGAAAGTCGCCATCCTCCATCTAAATACAAGCTTAACTTTTTAATCATATTTAGGTGGTCATAATTTTATAGAGATTGTGGTATAAATACATTATCCAATCCTTGAGCATTAAACTTATCCTTCGGATACAGATTCCTATGAAAAGACTCAAATTCACAAACAAGCTTTAAAATATGTATTTTTATTTAACAACATTTATTTTCACAAAACCAAAAATAACCTACCCCATTGTATATTGTAAAAACAGGTTCCTCTTCTCCTTGAATAATCACATGGGAACATTTATGGTGGTCACTATAAAAGACATGCTACATCAAGTAAAAGCCTATATATGAGGTAATTTTTGACTTCTCTTGAAAAGGATGCTATAAAGTTAGATAAAAAGTGTAATACTTGCCAACTTCATGATGTTTTAATCCCTTTTCCACTAGTCAATATCTAAAATGTGGAATCTCCTTGGCCATTTTTTATGTGGGGATTAAAATCTCATAAGAAAACATCCTAGATCATAGGATGGGCATGTTTTTATCATCATGACTATTGAATATTTTATTAAATGGATATAATCCATGCCTCTTGTCAATGTCGTATGAAATACTATTTCCATGTTCATCCTCAATCAAATAATTTATCATTTTCATGTTCCCTATATTATCATTTTTGATAATGGTGGAAATTATAAAAATAATGATGTAAAATAGTTATCCACTAAATTCAAAATATCCTACACAATTTCCAAACTCAATCATCCATAATGTAATGTCTAAGCAAAGGGAATTAACAAAATCCTAAATAAAATCCTCTAAAATACAATCTATGAAACCTACATGGATTGACATCTTCACTTATATCCCACACATTTTGCCTATTGCACTAGAATATGCAATGCCACTGGGGGAACACCACTCTCACTAGTATATAGTTGCAAGTCTTTCCTACCATTAGAATTTGATATTCCCTTCATATGTATATATCTTCATTATATCATATCCAATGAGTAAATACATGAAACTCACCTTCATGTTCTTTATATTCTTTATGAACATCATTTCATTAGTCTCCAACATAATCACCAATACAAGGCACGTATCACCAAATAACACAATAAAAAGGTTAAAGTATAAACTTTCAATATTGGTGATCTAATCCTTAAAATAGACTATACCCATGATAAATAAGGAAAATAGACCCAAAAATGGTGAGGACCTTATCTAGTAAAATATACAGCTGGTCCTAACACCTATCACCTCTAAATTTTTGAAGGCCATGTTTTCAAAGAACCCACCAATGTGAAATTTCTAAAAATTTACGTTTCTTAGATCATTTAATTCTTATCATGCTTTCTATATGTTATCCTACTAATGCTTTTTGTATGATTTCTACATGGGTCTCACCCTATGCGATAATTTCTCTTTATACAAACCTTAGTTCCTTCTCATGGTCCTTTGGTCTTTCTTGCTTATCAATTTCATTGTAAAATTGTGGATAGGACCCGGTCTTCCTCATGACTTCCTTTCACTATTATTTCTTTATTATCTTCTAATGTTTTTTAACACCCCTTTGGGTTTTTATTTTTTGAGTTGTAATGTAATATCATTTATAGGACCAAGCCTCCCTCATAAATAACATCTTTATGATTTTTATTTTTAATATCCTTCATTTACCCTTTTGGGTTTATATTTTATGAGTTGTAGTGTAAGACCATGGTTATGACTAGGCAATCCTCATAAAATCACCATATTTACTTCATTTAGTGTTATTTATCTAACATGTTAAGAAATGGTTACATGTTTGTTTATTCAAACAAAATGATGTTATATTTCAGAGAATAAGAAAATATGAAAGATTCATAGTGATAATTGATAGCAGAATATAATACTAGATAATATAGCAAAGCCTCTTCAAGGGGGTAACCTCCATAACAATGTACAATTAGCAGAATAATTCACATATGATGCTTAAAGACTAACCACTACCTCCTATATATAGTCTACTTATCCAAGGTTATTTCATAGTCTAACTTATCTAAGAATATAGAGAAATTTAATAAGTAAATAAAAGAGGTATGTAAGCCCAAGTCAGCCACACATATCCCAAGACACACCAATGGTTAAGGGTATAACAAGCCCTTCCACTTTAAAATAATGTTGTCCTTAATGTTGTGAAAACTCTGGATAGTGTTGCACAAATGTTTCATCCTCCCAAATAGCATCTTCAAATGGTAGATTCTTCCATTTGATCAAGTATTTTGTAATTGCTCTAGAATGCAATTACTTGGTGCGTTGTTGAAGGATTACCTCAAGATCAAGAATAAATTTACCTTCCTCATCCAATTCTGGTAATTTTTTTTTGAATGGTAACTCTGTGTCTAATGACTTTCTTCAGGAATGATACATGAAATACTATATGTATGCAAGTGGATGAAGGAAAATCTAACTTCTAGGCCACACTGCCATTTTTTTGCAAGATCTGATAAGGCCCATAATACTCAGGGGACATCTTGTTATCCTTTTTTTGTTGATTTAATGATATCTATTTATATGGGTGTAAGTGAACAAAGACCCAATCACCAATGTCAAAATGCCTCTCACTTCTATATTGATCTGTTTATTGCTTCATGAGATTCTAGGCCATAGCTAAATTTTCATGCAAACTTGCAAGGACCTCCTATTGATGGTGAATATGTTCTTAACCTACATGAACCTTAGGATTGACCTTCAAGGTGGAACTGATGGATAGAGGATGGTATCCATATAATGCCATTAGAGGAGACATTTTGGAAGAACTATGAATAGAATTATTATACCACCATTCAACATGTGGTAACTAATGAACCCATTTATCCTATTTATCATAAGTAAATCAATGAAGGTATCCTTCTAGACATTTGTTGACTACCTCAGTTTTTCAATAAAATTGAGTATGATAGGATGAAATATGAGCCAATTGAGTGCCTAAACAAGTAAATAACTTAGTCCAAATATTACTAGTAAAAATAGGATCTCTATCACAGACAATGATCTTAGGAGTCCCATGCAGTTTTTGAACGGTATTGAGAAAAGTAGAAGCTATTGTACTAGAAACAAATGGCTAGGATAATGAACAAAAATAAACATACTTGCTGAGATGATCTAAAATAACCATGATAACATTTTGACCATCATATCTTGGTAACTATGTAATGAAATCCATAAAGACCTCTTACCAACACTGGATAGGGATAAATAAAGGTTGTAAAAGACCTAGAGTTTTGATGGTTTTGCCTTTGTTTTGTTGACAGATCTACATTCAGACACATATTTATGAACATCCCCATTGAGACCTTCTTAAAAAAATCTTGCTTGATCTTGTGATAGGTTTTCAAAAATCCATAATGACACCCAATTGGAGTTGCATGAAGTTCTTGAAGGCTTTTTTTGTTTAAGAAGAGAATTTTTACGTAGGTACAATCTATTTTTATACCACAATGCATTACCTTTCATGTGAATTTTTCAAATCCATCTAAACCCTGATGAATATTTAGAATCAAATCATGATCAGGATTATCATGTTTACATTCTATTCATGCTTCCTATAGACAATCTACCTACAAAATGGTTATGACACATAAAAATTCCTCAATTAATTCATCTTTTCTAGATAGTGCATTTACCACCACATTGTCCTTGCCTTTTTTGTAGACTATTTCAAAATAATATCCTAGCATCTTAGTTACCTGGTTATATTGTTCTTCAGATGCCAACCTTTGTTCTAAAAAATATTTAAGACTATCATGATGAATTTTTACCTAAAAGTGATGACCCATCAAATAAGGTATCCATTGTTTGATTGCATGCAAAATGGCCATCATTTCCTTCTCATAGATGGGCTTGTGCTAATTTTTACCCTTGATTTGATGACTTTAAAATGCTAATGGTCTATCTTCTTGCATGATTACACCACCCATACCATACCCAGATGCATCACATTCAACCACAAAAGTCTTAGAAAAATCAAGAGTGGCCAATACTAGAGTAGTGCACATAGACAATTTCAATTGTTCAAATGCCCATGTAGCTACATAAATCCACTAAAAGGAGTATTTATTTAACAAAGAGGTTAGCGGGGCTGAAATACTACCATAATTTTTGACAAATCTATGGTAATAACTAGAAGTCCCGAAAATCCTTGAAGTTGTTTGAGTGTCCTAGGAATTGGCCATTCTACCATTGCTTGGATTTTTTTAGGATCCACTTTCACTCCTTCATAAGATACCGAATGACCCAAATATTTAACTTCACTAGCCCCAAAATTACATTTGGAAGCTTTGGCATATAATTAATTTTGCTCCAAAATGGAGAGCACTTGTTTCACATGTTGCAAATGGTTTCCCTAATTTTTACTATAAATGAGGATATAATCAAAGAATACCAAAAAAAAATTCCTCAAAAATGGCTTAAAAATAGTATTCATCAAACTTTGAAAATTAGATGGTGCATTTGTTAGGCCAAAAGGCATAACTAAAAACTCATAATGGCCCTCATGAGTCATGAAAGAAGTTTTTGGTATGTCTTCATCACGAATCCTGATTTGATGATACCCATAACATAGATCTAACTTGGTAAAATAAAGAGCACCATTCAATTCATCTAGTAAATCATCAATGATAGGAATTGGAAACATATGTTTGATATTGTACTTGTTGAGTTCTTTTTAGTGTCATATTTATTTTTCACCATGATAACTGGTGACGAGTATTCACTTTGGCTATGGTGAATGATTCCTGCATCCAACATATCCTGTACCATCTTTTCAATTTCACTTTTTTGGGCATAGGGATACTTGTATGGCCTGATGTTGTGTGGTGTACTACCAGTGATAAGTGTGATGGCATGATCATGCATGTGGCTAGATGGAAGTCCTTTTGGCATGACTCTAAAAACAATAGAATGAACATCAATTATTTGTTTCAAATCAAGAGGTGGATATGGCTTAGTTGGTTGTACTTCCATAGAAAACAATCAGGCTACAAACCCCTCAGCACCCTTAAAGAGAATCTTTGTCATTTGATGGCAATTAACAATTTAGGGAGATTTATATTTTAATCCTCTTACCTCAAATGTCCTTTCTTCTAAATGAAAATGCATGAATAATTCTTAAAAATTCATCTCAATAGTGCCCAAAGTGGTGAGCCACTAGACTCTCAAAACAATATCAACTCCACCTATTGGAATAAAAAACATAGGAGAATCCAATAGGTAGTCTCCCATGGCTAACTTACTACTATGAATTTTTTCAAAATGGTTGATAGTACCACCATCTGTAATCATAACCTAAAATTTTGGATCTAGATAAATGAAACAATTCAAATGAGCAGCCAACTTACATTGGATGAAATTATGTGTGCTCTCAAAATCAATCAAGATAGTGACCTTCTATTTCTTAAAAAAACCCATCACATTAAGATTTTTGGGAGTACTAATACGTGATAGGGCATGGCATGAAATAGTGGGCTGAGAGTCTTCAGATTCTTCCTCAAGAACTTCTGTATCTACATCATCTACTTTTACATCCTCTTCATCATCATTGGCACCTTCAATGTAAAATAACTTCTTCTCAGCACAATGATGGTCTTTTCTCAATTTGATGTCACAACCATAACACAAAACATTGGCTCACTTCTCCTTAGTTTTTCATTGTGTTAATCTAGTGGGATGTGGAAAGGATGGTGTTAGAAAGTTGTGATCATGACCACTAGTGAAAGTTTTCCTTTTGACCATCTCTTTTTCTTCTATCATGTGTGCCTTAAAGATAGCTTATGATATAGATTATGTGATAAACAATCAAACTTCGTATTGCATGCTATCTTTGATGCCACCCAAAAATAGATCTATCAAATTTTTCTTAGTGATATAGTCCACCATTAAAGAGAGATTTTAAAATCGATGAATTTAATCCTTCACAGGTCTTATTTACCGTAACTTGGCTAATTGGCTAAAATATTTATCATAGAAATTATTCTGATACTGAGATGTCAACTCCTTAGTAAAAATAGACCATGTAATAGGAACACCATTATTTTTCTTTTGAGCACATAACTAGTGATACCAAATGAATTGCTTAGGTTCCATATACAAGGATGACACCATCACCCTCTAAGAACTAGGGGTTTGATGCAGCTTAAATAAACTCTCAATTTGGTTAATCCAAGTGAGAGGATCCTTACCATAAAACTTATGCATGTCTAATTTTTGTAACATCAGTTTCATACTAGTATGGGAGTTGTTGAGAGGAGGATTTGAATGTTGAAGTGGAGGATTGTTAGGCCAAAACTGAGATGTGAGGGTAGCCAATTGCATAGTGATATGCTTCAATTCACTATGAACTCCATTAATCTCTTCACACATCCCTAAAACATCAGCTTGGACTGCAACAAAGTCATCATACCTCACCATGTTTTTTATGTCCTCTTGAAGCTGAGAAATCATCAAATCTAAATTTCCAAATTCCATGTCATTGATAGAAGGAATCTTAGGAGTTTTTGGTTCCCCTTTTCTTTCTTGAGTTGAAGGACCTATCATAAATAAACCCTAGGATGGTTTTGACCCACAAAAAAAGTGTACTAATAGAATACACCGTTGTGATCATCTCACTGAGATGAATCCAATGACTGCAAGTGTGCATGGGGAAAAAAATTATAGACATTTTTTTTAATATAAATTTTCATAAAAGAGTTTCAATAAATACTGCGTTGATGAAAATAATTAATTCTTCTGATATTGCAAGTTATATTTTTTCACTTTTACTGCTCCCAGAAGCCACCCCTTGCTAGATCCAAAAAAAAGCCATAGGAAACTTGCCCAAATCGAAGATCTGATACCACTTGTAATGAGATTACTTAGATGTTCACAAAAAATGATGTTATATTTTGTAGAATAAGAAAATATGAGAGATTCACAATGATAATTGACAACAAAATAGAATACTTGATATTATATCAAAGCCACTTCGAGGGGGCAATATCCACAACAATGCACTATTAGAAGAATACTTCACATATGATTCTTAAATACTAACCACTACCTCCTATATATAGTCTACTTAGTCAAGATTATTCCATATGCTGACCTATCTAAGAACATAGAGAAATGTAATAAGTAAATTAAAGAGGTATGTAAGCCCAAGTTGGCCACACATATCCATAGACACACAAATGGTTTACATTTTTGTGATCCCTTATTCTATGCTTAGGTTTTTACTTCTTTTATAGATAAAACTTGAAAAAAATAACTATGTTAATATGTTTCCCTACACTTCCATATATTTTTATGATAAGGAATCATATTTCCTTGTCATTGTATCCCTCTTTTGCCTTTGTCATATTTTTTGTAATTTGAAGTCATTCAAATTATTTCATGTTCATTCCCCTTGAATTCCTTTCCTTTCATTCCACTTTGTATAAAACATGTTCGAAGTCAATAGATCACTTTTATTTTACATGAATAAACAAGACTCTTAAACACCATGATATCTAAGTTCTGTTTCATAGAAACCAATTCCAATGTTTTCAAATTATAGTCATCTTTAGCACCCATGTTTGATTATTCGAATCCTTATGGAGGAGGAATAGAAAAATCCATCAAAAATTTATAGAAAAATATTTTGAAACAAAATGAAATGATTAAAAGGAAACATATAAAGTCAAAATTTAAATTCACTCAAAAAGATATGATTCATAACACATCTCCAATATCCAATCAAATCTCAAAATCCAAAGTTAGCCTCATGGTAGAGATTATGTCCATTGGGATGTGGTAGTCCAATAGATTGGGATAGGAGAATTAAAGATAATCTATCGTAGTACCTACTTTCTCATGTATGTACATAATATTCACAATATACTAATGGCTTTTTAAGGGATCCTAAGGAATAGGAAACATGTTGTGGGAAGGTATATCCATTTTAATTTTCACTCATCGATCCTTCATGGAATGATATTCATACTTATTTTTATAACCCAATATTTTATGTAATTATCAATTGCATAATGAGTTAGTGATGATACATATGTATTTGCAAAGAATACACAATAATTATATGAAAATTTGAAGAGAAAGCTACAATAAAATAATGAGAAGTATAAGGTAGAAATAGATGTCAAAATAAGGTTTAAGATATTTGGATAAGGATATTTAATGATTGTTTACTTAATGATGGAATATTTCCATTAGGCATATAAAAAAAAGTTAATTTCTAATAAAATTAAATTATGCAGAATTATGAATAAAATCAATGACAATACTTATAAGGTGAGTTTTCTCAAAAAAAATCTCTTTAGTATTTAATGTTTTAGATTATATGATTTTCATGGTGAATATGATGAATGGAAGAAGATGAAGAATAAATTGAGAATAAATGTGTACCATAGAAGAAGAAAGAAAAGATAACACAGGGTCTAGATAAGAAGATAGTGCACACAAGTCAATGAAGCTATAACATGTATTTAATAGAGTGGTAAGGATTACAATAGGAAGACAAAACTTGGATTTAATAATGGGTGCTACAAATATTTATAAGAAGTGTATGGAATTAGGGGATCATAATGGCTCTTAAGTGGACATGTTTTTCCTCAAAAATGTAAATTATTGACTTATACAAAGTATTTAAGATATCTAAACTCACAATTTGACGATGTCATAGGAATGTGAATTATAGAATTTCAAGTATATTTTATAAAATACTAATGTTGGTTTGAAATGGTTAATCATAAGTAGGTCAAATATTATAAATTTGAAGAGATTGTACTATTTTTTATAAAAACCATACTAGATAGTTGTTTATGCACCCCACAATTTTTTTAGCATCATTTGATTTTTATTTAAACCCCTTCATAAAAAGATAGATAAGATCATATAGTTTCTTAACTATATTTTTATAAATTAATTAATTATTTTTTTACTATTTCATAAGTTAGTATACCCTGAAATATGACTAAAAATGTATAGAGGGTTATTTACCCCCAAACTACCTCAAAAAATATCTAAAATTAGATTTTTACTTTTTTAGGTCTATATAATTAGGTCTAGTTTGTAACCATGTGTTTTAAATCCAATTTGGATCAATGGTATGAAAAGATACATAAACAGAGATAAACATGAATGATCACAAAAGATAGTGCTACAAAAGACATAGTCAAGAAATATAAATAATAACCTTACAAAAATAAAAATATTAATAAATCATATATCTAAAACGAGGAGACTTAGTCAATGTTGTAGTACTATTTTGAAGGATAATTTTAATATAATGGGTAAGTTCTCGCATGGGGGATGTTGTATATTTTATTGTTTTTAGAAAACACAAATTTGGTTGTGTGTTGTAGGTTGATGCTTGAGAATTGGGAATCCAATGTAGTCTCGATCCTTAAGGAATGTGTTTAAAATTTCAAGATAAAGAACAACATACATGGAATTACTGTGTATGTGGAACTATTACATATGCAAAACTACCACATTTGAAGAATATTGTACATACATTACATGTATGTATTTTAGTATCTTATGGCATCGACTTTGAATATTTAGTATTCATTAACATTAAATTTTTCACATCAATAAAATGTAAAAAGGTAATTAAGATTGAAATATTAATGTCATTGGATGGGCTAAATAGATTTGTGACTACAAAATGTGACTTTGGGCACAATTAGCCTTAACATCATCATGAATTGAGCAAATCAGTTACTTGGGCCAATAAGTAATGTGATTTGCATTGAATTTAGCCATATGAACATAATTATTCTTGTGAAGGATGTTAAATGGTCTTAAATTAATTGGTTCAAGTTTTAGGGAACATAAGGTTTAGGGCTTAGGGTATATAGGGTTTAGGTTTTAAGGTATAACCTCCAATCATGAATGCAATATGGAATAGAATAAATGTTGTTTTACTAGGGATAAAATGACTAGTTTAGAGTTTTAAGTGTTTATGATTTATGGTTTTAGATTTTGGGCTTAGATTTTAGGGATTAGGGTATAGGGTTTATGTTTTAGTGTACATACGGTCTAATCACAAATGCAAATGGGGCCGAATTTAGTTCCTTAAACCTATTTATGAGTATAAAATTTATTTTGGGCTAAATTGGGCCATACATCACCATATATTTACAAAATTAGTCAATTGGGGCAATGAGTGATGCGATTTGAACCAAATGGAGCCATGTGAAACTAATTGAACATTACTATAAAAGATGTTAATTGTGTCTAAATCATTTGGTTTAGGGTTTACAATTTAATTTCTATTATCTATGTATTGGAATATCAACTATATATGAGATATGATTTAGGGTTTAGAGTTCAATTTGTAAGAAATTAAAGATAATTTGAGCTTCTTAAACCTTGATTTGTGTGAATAATGTGTTTTTAAGCATAGATTTTATGTTTTGTAATGCATTAATTTTAGTCATAAATGTAGATGGGGAAAATTTGATCTCATTAAATCTATTTTTGAATATATAATATTATTTTGGGCTCAATTGGCCCTAGGTCACCACATATTGAGAAAATTAATCAATTGGGGCAATGAATGATATGATTTGGGTCAAATAGAGCCTTGTGAACCTAATTCTAATTGTAAAGGATTTTAATTAGGCATGAATCATTAGGTTTTTATGGTTTACAGTTTAGGTTAATGGTTTTATGGCTTATGACTTAAGGTATATATGACATAGGGTTTAGGGTTTAGAGTCCAATGCGAAGGCAATTGAGGATAATTTGAGTTGATTGAATCTATTTATGACCATAATGTTTTTTTGGCCATAAGGTTTATGTTTTAGGGTGAATAAGGTATAATCACAAAGGTAATAAGGTTTCTGTTTTAGGGTGAAAAATATGATTTTAGGCTCAATTGGACCCCAAGTCATCACAAATAGAGTAAATTAGTCAATTAGGGTAATGAGTGATGTGATTTGGGCCAAATTGAACCCTATGAAAATAAATGTTATTGTAAAGGATTCTAGTTGCATGGCTAAATATTTTAGTTTAGGGTTTTAATAGTAGGGTTTAGGGTTTATGTATTAGATTTTTAGGTATATGCAAGATATGGTTTACGGTTTAGAATCTAATCATGAAGGTAATTGAGGATAATTTGAGCTGATTTAACCTATTTGTGACCATAATGTGTTTTTGGGCATAAGGTTTATGTTTTAGGGAACATAAAGTATAATGGCAAAGGTAAATGGGACCAATTTTATCTCAAATCTATTTATGACTATATAATGTGATTTTTGGCTCAATTCACCTAAAAGTCACCACAGATTGAGTAAATTAGTGGATTGAGGTAATGAGTGATGAAATTTGGGTTAAATTGATCCTTGTGAATCTATTTTTTAATTTAAAATATGTTAATCAAGGATAAATCATTTGGTTAAGTGTTATAAGAGTTTATGATTTGTGGTTTATGGTTTATATGGCTTAGGCTTTATGGATTAGGTTTTAATTTGTACATATAGGTATCAGTTATAGGGCATAGGGCTTAGAGTTTAGAGTTCTTAGAGTTTAGGGTTTAGAGTTTATAATTTATGGTATAGGGTCCAATTATGAAGGAAATTAAAGATAATTTGATTTGTTTGAACCTATTTAAAAGTAAAAAATGTGTTTTTGGGTTTGATTAGGCCCCGTGTCATCACATATTAAAATAAATATTCAATTGGCAAAATTAATGGTGTGATTTGGGCTAAATTTAGACCTTTGAACCAAATTCTTAGTCTAAATTATGTTAATTGGGGCTTCAATGATTGGTTTATAGCTTGAAGAGATTACCATTTATGGTTTAGGTTTGCATGGGTTTTAGGGTTTAAGATCTATAATTTAGGGTATAAGGTTGAGGATTTAGGGTGTATAATTACGAGTCTAAATAATTTTAATTAACCCACTCAAATTATTATTTTGGGGTTTTAAGAGATTATGATTAATGGAACTTATCATTTCTAGGGATTAATATTTAGGGATTAAGGTTTAAGGTTTAGGGTATAGTGTATAGGGATTAGGGTATATGGTTTAGGGATTAAGGTTTAGGGTATAAGGTATAGGGTATAGGGATTAGTGCTTAGGTTATAGTGTTTAGTGTTCAAGTTGATTTCAGCATACACTAAATACCATGTACATAGTAATACCACATATGCGGTATTACCATGTATGTGGTTGTTTCATTAGTAATGAAAAACACCAACGATCATTTTTTTACTTCGAGAGTATTGTCCCTTAATATGTTACATTCTACACAATACAGGTCTAGTTGTAAATGATTAGAATGTTGTCGATAATCTCAAAATCATAAATCAATTTATACTCACATGGTTAATTAAAGAGTACATAGGACTATTCTTAATTATTTTAGAATAATTAGATTGTTGTTTCCACTTGGTACTTCACATTAATAAGGTATATTTTGGAATAATTTGGTTGTCATCCCAACCCTAAAAAGATGAAAACTTTTTGCAATCATGGGTGATAATTTTCCTAGTAGTAGGAAGAATAATTCAAAGTGTAAAATGTTAAGAAAATTAGAATGGAGAGAGAAAAACAAAGGAAAAAAATGAATAAAATTCATACAGTTAAGTCTACTATCACTAAATAATAGATTTTCACAAATAGTGATGAAATGAACAATGATACTATACCAATTTTTGAAAGTTCAATTGTTAATTATGATAGTACACCCAATTTTAATGTATGTACACATTCAAATTTTACTATTTTTTATTTTAATGATGATGATGATCGTATTCATGATGATGTGAATTTCATGTAATCACACATTTGATAAACTATGAATGATGAAACTAATATGTAAACACATATTGGATAAAGTTACAATGAAGAAAATAATATGGGAACACTATTGAATGAAGAACCTACTAATCAATAAAATAATGTGAAAACAACAAATTAAAAAAAATTACAATTAAGAACAAATCATAGTATTTAAGGAATAAAACCAATGTATTTAATTAAAATTGATGAATCCATTTTGAAATGAATTCCTAAATAATGTTTGAGTGCCATATGAGAAGAAAAGCTGAAAGAATTTGAAACAAAAACTTTCTAGATTTAAACAAAAATTTAAGATATTAATTATTTTTTACTTTGTTGAAAGTACTTAAGATGGGACCTATAATGAACACCCTAGGTTTAATAACATCTAATATTAATTGTGTAAACAAGGCAATTGTTAAAAAAAATCATAATTCCTACCATCAATTTGGTGTAAATAAATGCATCGAAGATGGTAACACTACCTGAGATGTTATTACAACTTCTTTGGCAAGTGGTAAAACAAAAAATAAATAATTGATTATATAAACAATGAAAACTATACACATAAATAGAAAAACACTAATGAAAGTCATTGTGATATGTAAGAGACTTGATGTTGATGGTAACAATGAATTCTGGGCATTCTATAGTAGACTCCCATAGAAATAAAAGGATATAACTAATGTCCTTAAATATTTAATTATATAATTTTGGAAATATAACATAATGGTATAGCCTAATATTAGATATTAAGTGAAAATAAGATTTGGTTATTGTAATTGTAAACCATATCCTGAATATTTTTTGGATACGACCCAAACACAGTTATACTCTAAATTTGTTAAAAAATATCCACAAATTTATATTTCTCTATGTGAAAATCTAACACATTCATTACTTGTTGTTGTAGGTAACATGTTGAATTTAATATGCATTATGATATTTTTAATCATTTTCATTATACTTTTCATACTAATAACATTTTATAGGAGTGTGGAGTGGAACACCTCAAAAAAATAGCAAGAGAATTCATTCCAAAAGATTTTTGTTAAAGATATAAGGTCACTTATTTTATAATAGTTCATCTTTAGATGCAAGTTGCAACATTTGTGAAGGATTTCAAAAATTGAAAACATGTACCCATGAGGAGAGTACACGTGGAATTAGAAAATAATTGGTTGGTTTTAGTAAATATAAATCTATCATATATCAAATGTAATATGTAAAAGAATTTGAAAGGTATGAGATTGTTATCGAATAAACACATATTTCCATATTTATGGATAAATTTAGGGATGAAATTATATATGAGTCTACAAGATAAAAACACAAAGCTCAATAAATAGAATAATAATTCACGTTAAGTAAAGACATTCCCAACTTATACTATTATTTTAGTAGTTGACTTTGTAGATAATTACACATTGCAACCACATAGAGAGGTTGAGTAACAATACTACACTTTAGTATGAATTTCACTTTTTATTCATAAAGCATTCATGGATTCACCTCATAGTACAAATATGTATTGGAAAATATAAAGGGGGTAGAACTTTTATTTTAAAAATGATCGGACACAATATGTAGAGTATGTTCAAGGTTATTTTTAGTTGTTTTATGAAAATATGAGTGATAGGAACATTAATTTCAATGATTATGATATATGGTTAGATAAATGCACATCATAATTAAATAATGCATGGATGTTCTACTAGGTAAGCAAGATGCATGTGAGCACTAGTGTATAACATATTTGGATTTTCACTGAAGAAGGCCATGGAAAATGAGAGCATGATGGTGTATGAGCATGTCTCAAAAGAGTGCTTGAAATTGATGAGTTGAAGATTGAAGAGTTTGATGATTTATCAGATGCAAATAACATATTAAATGGTGTTATGAATATATGGGACATGGTGCTAAAAAAAGTACAATATTTGTAGATATTTTTGGCTCATAGAGGATGAATAATTACAAAGGTATCAAGATTGGATGAAAATAATCAAATCAATTGATTTACACTCATTTATAACCTAAAACATAGGTTATTGAATGGTTCATATGAGGAACATTTCATACTTTTGATTTTCATGCATTGACTTTGTTTGGAATGAGATTAAGTCAAAATAATGGGTGGATGAATGGGGTTTTAGGCCTCTAGTTCTAATTGACACTTATTAGGTTCAACCAGAATTATAACTTATAGAGCTTAGATCATCACATGACTTTAGCTATGTGCCTAATCTAGTGAAACTAGGTTACCATATTATATTTTAAATGTGTTTCATGTACTATATTTTGTAAATATATAAGTAGATCATGTTATTAAATCATGTTTTATTTTACTATATAGGGCATCTTTATGTAGTCTTGTAAACAACTAATATGTGATTAAGAATATGTGTTATTATATTGCATGCTAACTAGTCCCAAGAAATTATAGTGGGGAGATGACTCAAAGAAAGTATATTAAGGTATATACATGAGTTTGAAGTGGGTAAGAGGTGTGAAAGTGAAGGGTTGAAAGTATACATGTCATGAACAAAAATCTTCATGAGCTATGAGATTAGTGCAAAGAATCTTGAGAATTGGAGTTGAGGATAGGTTGGTAGAACCCTTGGAAATTTATAGGAGGTCATGAAATTTATTATTAGTCGATATATTTAATTTGTTGTGCTCTCAGCCATATAGGCCTATTAAACCCATTGTTGAGGGTTTAGATGAACCACAATGCTCATAACTTGTGTCTAGTCCATACAAAGGGATTCAAATTGTGTAGAATAGATAGAATAGGGGTTTGTCAAGTGTTTAATTGAGTTTGGTCATTGGGGCAGATTTATGAGAGGATATATGGCCAAAAATAAGTCCTGAAGAAGCCCAAAACCCTAATGGGATAGGTCTAAAGAGAGTGTAGTTATTAGGTGAGATAAATAAGGGTCTTGACATATTGAGAAGAGTTGTAAGAATTTGTGAGTGAGGTTTTTATGTGTTTCAAGGCTCATTAGATAGAGAAGAGAAGGTATATTAGTCATGGAAATCAAGAAGCCTAATTAGGCCTTGTAGAGCAAAGAGCCTATGAGGAATAAAGTTGAGAAAATTAAAGGGAAAAATATCTAATTTGTGAGTGTGGTTGAGTCAGATTAGAATGATTATGATGATAATCAAAGGAAGGTTGGAAATGAGCAGGAATGCCCCAAAGCCAAGAATGATCAATGAGAGAGTAAACTAAAAAGGTATTAGGACTTATAGCTCATGTTGGGAAAATTTATGAAAGAAGAGAATAGAAGATTTTAGGAATCTAAGGTAAGGTTTTAGGAATGTTTTAATTAATCATATGAGGTTGTTAGTTATTAGAGGTGGTTTTATGTATTAAGAGTAGGTGGAAGGCAACTAGGCCAGGATATAATCTAAAAGGCAAGTGGAGATTGTGAGGAAGATTGAATGCAAGGAAAAAACTAGAGATTTTAAAGTGAGTTTGATCTTAAGAGGTGATTGAGGTGAATATCAAAAGTCTGAGGAAATGTAAGGTAGTTGTGGCGTTGACAATAAGAGGGTCTAAAGATAAACTCTATTAAAACCTAGTGAAAATGAGCAAAAACAAGGTATTGAGCAAAAAGATTTTTTAAGATCAAAATTATAATTAAAGGTATCAAGGTGTGTGATTAGTTTTTAGGTGGATAGGAGGTCATAAGGTGAATGATTTTTAAGGTTTAAAATCTATAATCTAATATTGTATGGGATAATCAACCAAGAAGTTGAGAGTTTTACATATTTTGAGTCTTGCCAGGAGGAAATTTATTTGAACATAGTGGTAAAAAGATTGTTGGGGTATGTTGCAAGCATAAAGAGGTCTGAATAGTGTTTCCAAGTGGAGATATACAGTTATGAATGCTCTCATCTAGGATAGAATGTTAAAACCCTAGTTGAAGGTTTAGATCCACCAATCATCTATTTTATTTTATTTGAACCATGTAAAGAGTATGAGATTGTGTAGAATGTCAGGGATATATGGATTTTAGTTTTATAATTTTAATAAGATGTTGTAAAAGGTATGTGAGGTGAATTATCACCAAAACATGGTTAAATAGTGGCCTAAAACCCCTAAGGGATACTCCTAAAGGGGATAGTGGTGTCAAATGAGTTTGAGCAAGGCCTTAAGCCATTAGGAGAACTTGAGATAAGTTATGAATGAAGTGTTTTAAATGTTTACAAGTTATATTGTAGTAATATACAAGGAGAAATAAGAGCAAGTGATATATTTTAGGCTTAGTTAGGCTTAGTCCTTGAAGCCAACAAGGAACATTAAGTGGATAAGGTGTAAAAATGGAGGTTTAATCTCGTGAGAACATTTATTTGAGATTGAAATGAATAAGATAAGAATGATAGTTGGGTCAGGAGTGAGAAATAAGGCCTCTTGGGAAAGAAGAAGCATGGAGGATGTGAGTTAGGCTTAATAGCCTTTGGAGCCCTATTTGGAGAAAAGATGAAGATATTTACATGGAAGAGTTAGGGCCTTTAAGGAAGGTTAGTTTTCCTATTTTAGAATAGGTTAGGAGGTTATAAGATGTTTTAAGTGACTCTAAGTGCATAGAGAAGGTAGATAACATTAGGCCTAGACAAGCCTAAAAGGTAAATTGACAGAGTGAGACAAGATTGATAGTAAGAGTGGATAATCTAGAGTCAATGAAAACTTGATAGGTGATTGAAGTGAATATTTCAAGTCTGAGGAAGCATAAAAGAGTGTTAGTGTTGACAAGAACAGAGTCTAGTGAGGAATTTCATGAACCTAGTGGAAAAGAGAAAGGAAAAAGAATTGAGCTAGTTGGGTTTGAGATTAGCATTTCATTCATAGGTATTAGAGGCGATGATGTTTTATAGTTTGGTTTATAGATGATCAAATTTTACATACATTATAACTTATTGGTCTTGTAAGACCAATCCAAGAGAATAGATTATGAAATATTGTAGACAAAGGTATATGAAAGTGTATGAATTTTTTGCAAAATTAGAATAATTAATTGAACAATATGTGAATATAATTATAGGTAATTCTTCCTTTTATTTTAGCAATTTTCAAAAGAATAATGTTTAAAAACTGAATGTTTAACAATATGTGCATATATATTATATCCATAAAATCCATAAAGGTATAAAAAATGTGAACACAATACAATATCCAAGATCAATGCCATTTATTAATATACAACATGTAAAATAACTATACATCAATCCATATAAGCATAAAACAAAATTTCATAAGACATGATCTCCTAATATTAAAAAAGTACCGCTCTCTTTTCCTTGTTGTCAAATCTTCTTACTTGGATGTCTTGCTCACAACTGAATGTATTTGAGTAGAATGACATGAGTCCTGTTTGGCTCCAAACTCACCTATAGATCCAACTATTCCTATGAAAATATTATTAAAAATTATACATGATGAAATAATATACTTACAAATTAACATTTTAAATTTTTCAAATCATACAAAAATATTCTTAGGTGCACTTCCCGTGAGTAGGCAATCATGGTCAATTTGAGACTGGCGCTCAATAGGGTCAATGATAGGTTCAAGTTGGAAAACATGAGTAAAAAATAGATCACTAATATTATTTAATGAACTAATCTTGACAATGGAAGGCATAGGTCCATGCAAACATATATATACATATAAAATAAAAATTAAAAAAATAGCTCATAAAAAAATTCATTGGTATATTATATGAAAAATTACAAAATAAATTGTCTAACTGCACCATGGAACCCATGTTAATCATTTTTATAAGACTAGATGACATCATCAAAGGAATCTACATAGATAATTGTTTCATGTGTCACCTTTCTGGACGTGTTTAAAGGACATTTACAAAACACACATCCATATTTAAAATTAAATAATATTCAATATATAACTAGTCTATATACCTTGAAGAGATGCTTTGTATTTGAAATTTCAACAACAACACATACATTTATTCCCTTCCTAATAGATGGCTGGGTGTTTTCTGTGGTCATCAACTGAACATATAAAATATCATTATTAGTCACTTACACACACACACACACACACACACACACACACACACACACACACACACACACACACACACACACACACACACACACACACACACACACACAAATGCACATGTGTGCATGCACACACGCACACACACACAACCAGTGTGGTTGTGTGTGTGTGCGCGCGTGCATGCACGCATGTGCATTTGTGTGTGTGTGTGTGTGTGTGTGTGTGTGTGTGTGTGTGTGTGTGTGTGTGTGTGTGTGTGTGTGTGTGTGTGTGTGTGTGTGTGTGTGTGTGTGTACTATAAATAATAAAATTAGTTGTTCATTATAAATCGCCTCTATATAGGTATCAATTGTAGGCACACTATGAGTAACACATGTGCTTGTCTAGACTACATAAACCTAATGCAACATAAAAACAATTCATATACATTAAATTACATATTAAATTATATAAGTCTGACATTATCTCATAATATGTAAAATATTAAACATACCTAGGAAGTGGTAGGTGAGGTGACTACATGAAATGTAGATGACTGAAACATAAAAATATTGATATCATCTATGACCATGAAAAAAATGCCATGTGTGGATTACGTGAAATATTTCTCATCCTCCTCAAGTCCAGTGTATCCAACACCACATGATTTACATAGGTAAGTTTGTAGGGGAGAAGCATTAGATGAAGCCTCAGCATGTCCACTCTCCCTAAGAGGAGTATGAGAAACCTCGATTGGCTGCTAGATGAGGGTGTCAGTAAGTACCTTAAGTGTATGCAAGGTATCAATCTCTATAGTCTCATTTATTGTAGAGTGTAGTGTCTTAGGAAGATGGCATTTTTCAACACATGATCTCACTAGATGATTAGGTACATTACATGTACCTGGTTTAACCTATGTAGAGCCCTTTTTCATACCCCAAAATTCTAAGAAATCAAAATAATTAGGAATTTCATTTAGTACAAATTCACAATAAAACTTTTTTGAAAATACAATGGAACCTCACTATTACTTCAAAGTGGGTGATAAAAGACCATCCACCATCAATCCCCAAAAAAATATTTGATAAAATCATGAGAGCACCAATGGATTAGAATCTATTTGGGCATCACATTAAGTGATGCACCAGTCCTCACATCAATGATATAAAATAAATTTGGGCATCGATTATGTGTTTATATTTCACTCTAGCTACTAAAAGTTTGTTAGAATAGTATGTCCTACATTTTCTTTTATATTCAACCCACCTATCAATTTAACCCCTTAGTGACTCAACTTAACCTAGTAATATTTGTAGTGTGTTATAAAGGGAAATTTGATGTTTTTTTAAAATTTATATCCCTTAATGACTTGATCAGATTCTCATGTTTGACCTTATTTTTTAATATGTAACTTGCTAAATACTATTGACTACTTTGCAGGGGGGATTGAGGAAATGTAAGAGGGCTAACAACATTTTATGGGTAATAAGGGATTGAAGATTTGTGCAAGTGAGGAGAGATTGGAGGTTTATGAGGAATAAAAGGGTTTTTGGGATTAGGTGCTATCAAATTAGTCATTATACATGAAGATGTATGCATTAACAGATATAAGAAACCAAATAATTTCAAGAAAAATAAATAAAATACAAAATTAGGGTCTAATTACATTAAAACATGTTGGATTACCTCTCTTTTAGTGTGTAATTATCGAATCAAAGGGTAGCTATCTCCAAAATGCATATCTATGCTTAATCAAACTTATTGCTTCAAAATGGGGGTTTACCCTTCTTGCTCTTGATCACAGGTTGTATTGTGTGAAATGTCAAATGATTTGGCTTTAATTGTTTTCTACTTTAATAGGTAAAACCTATGTACATGATTGTTTAGAATACATGGTTATTATATGTATGTGGTTTAGCCTCAATAATGAATGATCTTAACTTTAATAACTGCATATACATTTTTAATAAATGCGTATTTAAAATTGTTGTTGGGGGCAAAAGGTAGAATTATTTAAGAGGGCTATCAGGATTTTGTGGGTAATGAGGGATTGAAGATTTTTGCAGGTGAGGAGGGATTGGAGGGTTAGGAAGAATAAAAGGGTTTTTGGGATTAGGTGCTATTAAATTAGTCATTATACATGAAGATATATGCATTAACAGATATAAAAAACCAAATAATTTCAAGAAAAATAAATAAAATACAAAATTAGGGTCTAATTACACTAAGACATGTTGGATTATCTCTTTTTTAGTGTGGAATTATCGAATCAAAGGGTAGCTATCTCCAAAATGTATATCTATGCTTACTCAAACTTATTGCTCCAAAACGTGGGTTTACCCTTCTTGCTCTTGATCACAAGCTGTATTGTGTGAAATGTCAGATGATTTGGCTTTATTTTTTTTTTACTTTAATAGGTAAATCCTATGTACATGATTATTTAGAATACATGGTTATTATATGTATATGGTTTAGCCTCAATAACGAATGATCTTAACTTTAATAACTACATATACATTTGTAATAAATGCATATATAAAATGGTTGTTTGGGGCAAAAGGTAGAATTATGTCTACTTTTTGGGCCTAAAAATTATTACATAAACCATAATAATAAATTACAGGGTTTCAATAAGGGTGACTCGTAGGAAATAAGTTCTTTCAACTAGAGGAGAATGTTGTGGAGACCAAACTTCCAGATGGCATAACTATTGATTTATAACTATGTTTGAGTTATTGTTTACGCAAAAATAATTTTCTATTTTCTTTTAATTCAATCATAACCAATTCAATCCAGTTAACGATGTTCTAGAAACTTTTTAAACACCATATGTGACGATATGAGTGTCCAAAAATGCATTTTAGTATTTTTGGTATTTTTACATTTTAGAAATAATGTATTTTTTAGCTTAGACATAAAATTCTATTAAATTTCATCCATTAGGTTAATTTTATAGTTTGAAATATATTTGGATAAGTTTAGGCCCATCTAAGCTTACATGCAAAACTTCTAAAAGTAGTGGTTGAAAAACCACTAGAAGATGAAACATACTAAAAATATCATTTTTTCACACATGTTAGTTAGCTTTAGGTAGCTTTTAATTTATTTATATTTTTAAATTATGAATTTCAAATCCAATTATGATTTGATTTTAATTTAAAGAATCTATTTTAATATTTTATTCATTCAATAAGAATAAACAAAAAAAAAATTGCTTTCATGTAATTTCTAGTTTATGACTATAGTTAATTTTGCATAGCTAGTCTATGTCTTCATTATGTTACTTGTAGATACTAGATAATTTTTTTCTTGTCCATTATGGATGGCACTTGCGCTTGTGAAAATTTTCTAGAACATCTTTATGAGATATGTTTTGGTGTGTATGAAATTTAAACATTTCATTCACAATTATCCCTTGGTCTTATGTTATGTGTGGTATTTCAATGTGCCTATTGTCTGTAAGATTATTCATGTATTATTGGTGTAGTCCTTGACATTGTGTATGCAATATTTCATTTCAAAACATTTGAACATTTCCCTTGTTTGTGGCCCTTGGCCTTATTCTTTGACATTGATATTATTTTTATGTGTGCATGTTGATCTTGTTAAGTTTGATGAGTTATATTATCCACATAATTCACTAACTAATGCATATGACACTAATTATGCATTTTATTACAATGTGTTTCATTGATGAAATCTATATGAATTTACTCATGTGTTACATAAACAATTAAAATCATACAAATCATACTATGCTAATACACTTTACACATAGGCTACATTGTTCAATGATAACATCTTATTATGCATGTCACAATTAAATTTTATTTTGAGACAAGTGAATTTCAAGATCAAATCCCTCACATAAAAATGAAGGAATTTCAATGGGATTTTCTTAGATGAGATAAACCTTTTAAATATAATAAAAAAATGTCAGATGGTATAGAGCATAGTTTCAAAGGTTTAAAAATAGTTCAATGTTCAATTATTAGAATAGACTATGGGGGCATATGGCATGCATATGCACTCATATTATTGGATAAATGTAAAAATTCACATAGTTTTGAGTGCATAATACAAGTTTATGCATAGTTTTCAAAACAAATTTTAAATGGCATTTGAATATAGTTACATATTATAATTTCAAATAATAATCCATTGCTAATTTCAATGTATATGCATATTTATGTTGTTGTATATTCTTCAAAGTTCCCTATTGTTTATTATTATGATTTTTTTCAATACAAGTAATTCTTTAAAAATTCCAAACCCTAACTTATCCATCTGAAATCAAAGCATGTTCAAATATTCAAGACATATATAGATTCATTCATATAATCAAGAGAGCATAATTTTTTTAAGTACTTTAAGTTTGATAAATATGTGGCCATTTGATTTGTCTCCTTGGAGTATTAGATATGCAAAAAACATTTAGTTCTCATGGAGATAATTGAAATATATTTATAGGTTTTCAATCATTGCTATCCCTACTAGGATTTCAAAATTACATACTTTTTGTAGGTATTGTGCACAATTTTGAAGGTCAAATTTATGCATAAATTCTAAAATTAATATGTCACAATTGATTGCATCTTTTTTTCTAACTTCTATCAAAATATAAGATTGATCAATTAGGACAATAATGGTATTAGATAATGTCCCCAGTCTAATGACCTTGTCCTTATTTAGTATCAGTTGTTGATTCTTACGACTTGCAGATATGGTTCATAATTTTATGTTTTAATCATTTACCAGTCAACAAAGTCAAGAATTATATATAGCAACTATTTTTTTCATTTTGTTGCATAGATTTTGTTATTCAAATCATTTGCACATTGTTTAATTTATTATTTTACTTCTATTATATTTTTATTTTATACTAATTAAAGTTAACTCATTATTTAATCCATATTTCAATAATACACAACTCAAGTGAATAAGCATGAGCCTAAATTTATCTTCTCAATGAAAAATAAAAACAAAATTTCAAATATCCATATATTAAAATAGGAAAAAAATCGTCACATTGAAAAATATATTAGTCATAAGTTTAGAAACCAACACTAATAGGAACATGATCATCCTCGGTTGTAAACTTTAAATATTTAATATGAAAAAAAATGGATGTGAGGAACTTATGTAGGATTATTTTAAAGAAAGAAATTAAGTCGAGTGGTGTAGGAATTCTTAAGCAAATAGAGTTAAACATAAATAAATATACCTTATTGATAAGTTAAAACTTCGTAAGAAAGGTACCAAATGTTTTTTTAAGAAGGGTGATCCCTATGTTCTTAACATTAAGGTAGATTAAAATAGAAGAATCATCCAAAGATATTCTATATAATGATTCAAAAGAGTAGGAAAAACATGTTGGTATTTGTTGTGGATGATTGATAATTTAAATTCAAGAGTAATGTGAATTTTTTAAATTTGAAATTTTAAATAAGGATAATATTATTTAATATTTTAAAAAGAGTTAGCAATTTAAAAATAAATAATTAAATTTTTATTACGGATCTTATAAGGGGAGAAAGAATCATTATAAGGTCATAAAATCATTTCAAATAAGTCTTACCTAAAAAAATATCGAACTTTATTTTATTAAATCCATGTAAGGAGAAGGAAAAGGTGATCACCAATAAATTTTAAATTCAAATAAAAATATTATTTCTTAAAAATAGAAATAGACATATTTAAAAATTATGAATATAATAATGAGAGATTGAACCATCCATTTTACCCTCATAAAGATGGTTGAAGCAAATACACACCATTAATCTAGGGAGAAGAGAATCACCATTGAATAATCTTATGTTCGAATAATGTCAACGTCAAAGTGATTAGACCCACTATTTTAGTTTTGATGTAATTTGAGTAAAGGTTCTTCTGGGCTTGTTTAAGTCAAGGCTATAGTTTCACTTTCATTGTGTTCAAACAAACCCTAAATCACGTAGGGAGAGAAGTATGGAGGTTCGTTTGGGACCCCACCTACTTAAGTACTTGAAATGTTATTTCTTAGGAAACTATTGTGGGTCATGTTGATACTTACGGAAATGACCTTTGTAAGGGACTGATTTCTTCTTGCGGTAATTTTAAAATACCTGTGTTGATTTTAGAAGGGGTTTTGAGGATTATTAGTTGGACACACTACAATATTTTCATCAACCTTAAAGGAATGGATATTCTTATGATGATGTGTTTTGTTTTATTATTAAAATGCAATCTTATATAGGGGCTCCGGAAAGTTTTTTTTTTTTTTAGGTTCACTATATAGGTTGACGTTGAGAACTTCTTTGTATCATGATTTTATGTTAAGATCGAGATAATGTTAATATTGATTATAGTGCTTTAGATATCGTTTCTTCTTTTAAAATAGATGTCGATCCTGATTTTATGGTTATGTTTGTTATTGTTATATTTTATGAGCAACTTAGTATTAATAAAATTTTATAGTTAAATAAGATTATTATATATGAGTAATTTCTATTCACTTCTTTTTTAGGTGGGTTTGATTGGATCATTGATATATTGTTCGATTGATTATATATTATTATTGGGAACATGTTTTTACTTATAGTTATGTTGGTCTAGATTTTATGGTAAATTAGTTTGATTGAAACATCATTGATAATGACTTAATTAATGAGAGTTTTGATATATGTTTACATAATATTGAGATTATTTATGATGATTCTATTAATGAAAGTTTTGATATATTTATATAGTATTGAGATTATTATAATAAATATGTTAGACGCATAGTTCATGATGATCAATCATATTATTATTGTTGGTTTCTACTACAATGGTTAATTTATATATCAATGTGAGAATTTTGGGTTTATGAGGCAATGGAGAATACAATATTTCTCTTCTTATTGATTTGGTAGAAACATTTAGACCTATATTTATAAATGAATTTTAAGTTGAAAACATTAAAATCAACTTATTTATTCTTTCTAAACATTTAAAATAATAAAATTGTGATTTAATTTAGATTTATAATAAAAACTAATAAAAAATATATATTAAATTATATATTTTTACGTATTTTAAATTTACTTGTGTAATATCTCCTGTTTCCCTTGAAATCTGAAACTGAATATTATTGAATTGATTTTCTGTATTTTACTCCTTTTTAATATTTTGCATGAATAAAGATACGATTTTTGAGATAAATTCAAATAGATAAATAAACCACAGTATAATCTCTTATTTATTCACCCAAATGATTACAATAGATGTCTTCTATCATGCATATAAAAGAATATTAAAATACAGCTTTAAAAACCTGAGTATTCTGCAAACTGGGAATAAAACCTGGATTTGGTACGTCTCGGCCTGCTGTGTCAAAAACATAGTCGCCGACGTCGGTTATACTACCGTCGTCGGTTCCCTGGTGTCGATAACCTGTCGACGTCGGTATGGGGTCGACCGATGTCGGCCGATGTCAGTCTCTGTCTGCTGATGTCGGTCTATGTGCTTTCCGCTGCTGCGTACGGATTTGCACGGATCTGTACGGACTTCGTACGGCCGCCAATACAATATAGCACACCTGTATGCTGAACACCTGATCTCAAGATATACGGCTCTAATACAGAAGATCTTTATCTGTGCAATATCTGAATCAAAACCCTGAATCAAAAAACTTAATAAAATAAATCCCTGTAAATACCTGTGATAATTTTTATGTGAAGTTATCTCTCAACCCGGCAATAAATCCGCTGATATCTCACAGCCTCTAAATTGTACACACTGAAGAGGGCATGTTCTTCAATGCAGATAGAATACTAGAACCCTTGGCTCAGTGTTCTCAAGAAAATCCTTAGAAAAAATTGTCTTCAATCAATAATCATGATTCTTCCAACTCTTTCCCATAAGAAACCCTTATACCCTCAAAAAGGTGTGCTTGCCCTATTTAGATTTTCTTAAATTAGAATTAGGGTTTCTTAAATTAGAATTTGGGTTTTAAAATTAGACCAAATAATTAATATTTAATTAAATCAATCAAATATTAATATCTCCCTTAATACATGTCTGAAAGAGTTCGAACGAAAGCCAACGGGAACAATTTTGCTACTCAAAGCCAAGCCAAGCTCCATCAAGACCCTTTATCCATCCCTTCAGCCTACGAGGGTTGCATAATAGGCTAATCATCCACTTGGAAAGATGTCATCTAGAAGGGGACATGACAACTTGAGTTGTATATTTTTCTATATTTTAAATTTACTTCCTTTTTGAGTGGGTTTTATTAAACTGATCTAAACTCTCTTCTGTTATGTAGGGAACATTAGGAGGCATATTCTGAGTTTCAGGTTCGTGATTTTTGAGTGATATGATGGAAGAGTGATTGCAAATTGGACTCTCAGATTTTCATACCTAATTGAGTCACCAAAAATTTTCCTTGGTTGTTGATTATTAAACATGTGCACGTGTTGTATATTTTTACATTTCACTTCGAGTTTCAAGAATTCATATTTATAGGGTATTAAATCACATCTATGCGCATCTCTTTATCGATATTTGATGATTTTAAATCTGAATGTATGTTTGATTTGGGGATTAAATGCTTTATATTGACATGTATGTCAAAAAAAAATTTGTGTCATATTTTTTTCAATTGATTTCATTTTTCTCAGCAGTTTTCAAAGAATTTTTCTCAGTACTTGCATTAGCCACAAAGTACTTTTGTTTTTTTTTGGTCTTTCGTTTTAGTTTATTATTTAATTGTAAAAAGAACATTCCTAATTATTAAGACATTTTTTATGGGATCGGTGATAGGTCCAAACAAGTTTTTATATCTAGTTTTGGGGCAACGATGTTCAGACTAGTCACTGGTATGTGTTATTTTGAAGACCTCATATTATAGAGTTTGGCATTACAAATTGTAGGGGTTTATATTTTTTAAAAAAATCTACTTTCATTTGACATGGGAAACCTGAGATTTTAGTTCTCGAGTTGAGATATTTCAATTTTTTTTGGTGTGCCGGATCTGATGTTAGTGTTTGTGTTTTTTTAAATGTTGATTGTACTATTATTGGATACCTAAACCTTCAAAATTTTATGTTGATAATTGAATATATGGTTTGTGTTATATACACACACATTTAGATATATTTTGGATTGTTAGTTTCGAGAAAATAAATTTAGGGTATTTCTAGTATTTTTGTTTTTTAATATATTTGTAGTGAGATGTATTGACAAGTCTCAAAATTAATATTTTATAAGTTTTTAAATCATCATGATGTTTTAGAATTTAGACTAGCACATCAAGATTCATGTTAGGTTGAATTGTGTTTTCGCATATGTATATTTTTGAGAATTTGATTGGGTACAATATTGATGAAGATGAGATTTGTGATATTATATTTCAAATATATTAATAAATATTTCAGTATTTCATATTTTTTTACAAAATTATTAAATTGGTGGTATTTAGAGATTACTCTTCTTTCAAGATTAAATATTTTATAAATTATTTTTTAATTGAGATTGTGATTAATGATATATCAATTACACATGGATCATGATATGATATTTGACACATTATATTAAACACGTTTAATTTTTTTGGTTAGTACAATTAAGTAGAGATAGGAGACATTGACAACAAAGACCATCATTAAAATGGTCTAATGATCCTTCATTACCTTTAAATTATTTGAAATCAAATAGTTGAGAGTTTGTCGAAGGAAAATTGAGGTAGTTGACCACATACGATTTTGGATACTCATGGTAGAGACACCATGACATCTCAAATTAAAGATATTGTAAGACTCAGTATTGATTATAGAACGAGCTTCTTCTAAAGTTATTTTTTTAACATATAGTTCACCTTTATGATTAATATTTTGGGATTGTTTCACACATAAGTGGATAATGTAGTACAAATATATTGAGAGGATTGTGGCTTACAAAGATTGGTATATGATTCATGCACCATTTCAATTATAGACAACAAGTTGATTAGACTATGGATCAAAATGGAGTATTTTAGGAATCAATCTTAGGAAAAATTTTAATGACAAAAATATATTTAAATAATTGGAAGATAATAAATAGATTTTGGATATGCATTTAAATGAAGATTGAAGGTGAAAGGTCACACTCGACTTTTGATTCATTCTTTAGATTTAAAATATTGTTAAATAATGTATTATATAATTTTTAAATAGATTAAAAATATTATTTTTTTATCCCATATATTTTATGTTATCTTCTATGTATTAGTGTATATATTTTACCTATCTTTCAGCTTTCTGAAAATACAAGTGTTTCTTTCACAATGTTTTCGAGATAGATGATCTAAATTAAAGTGCTTTGGAAAATAACCCCACATATTATTACTTTTCAAATTATATTAATATACAAAATCATTTTTTAATATAGGATTCAAAACAAAAATGTGATGTGAGATAATTATGTTGAATCCAGATGATCAAATGTGAGCATTACGATGTTTACTTAGTGTCGAAGATCAATGGAAATGGCTGCACTTAGTTTTTGAAAGAATATATCTTCGCCCCCTTATGATAAGTGTTAAAGAAGTGATAGATAGTTGGATGTGCTTTGTATAATTTTATGATCCATACTCCTTATGTATTATATATCCCAATGTAACATCCATGCATAACAAGATTTCCTTTTTGTCAGTCCAGTATTTTCTACTCATAGTATTCTATGTGTTGTTTAGTAACCTAAGGTTTTAAAATCATTATATTATAAAATAAATTTAATGATTTCTTATTTATCTGCATACAAATAATTTCGCATCTATTAGTGTAGAGGAAAATAAATAAATACATTTTTAACTTTTAAATTTATAAATTAATTTATTAAAGAAAAAGTTTGTTATGTAAATATTTTCAAAAATATTTTTTAAGTGATTTTTTTATGTTAAGTTTGCATGTGTCATTATTTGATTATGTTATAACATAATATTGTATGCATATTTTCAAATACAAAATACAAAACAAACTTGAGAACATAATCCAAAACATTCCCAATCTCAATCTACATGTGCACCTTCCAACAACTATTTTAATTATTCCAAATATATTAGGTATTGTAATAATAAAAGGAAAAAACCATGCAATGGAAATGTCCCTTTTTCTAAAAATATTAAATAAATTATTTATGTTGATCCTCATAATGGTTCTCAAATGCATCTTTACAAGTAGATCATAGAACTTAAAATTTTTCATATGAATCAAGTCGATCCTTAGAGTGATCAGTTTCATAGGCATCAACATGGATCGTAACATTTCATAAGAAACGTCATTTAAACTACTATTAGTAGTTGACTCAAAAGTTCAAGTAATATCAGGGGTTGTTTAATAAAATATGGTTTGGTAAGATAAATTGGTGCTTAGTACAAAATATTAATACTTAATCATAATTAAAGGTTGAGGATGAAAATCATATAAAACCAATGGACTTCAAGCACTTTACAAAGGCAACAACTTATAAGATTATTTAAGCTCTTTTTTTCTCCTCTGGGTTATAAGAGAAGTCTCAATCTCATCCTCCCCTTCACCATCACCATCCATATAACAATTCCCTGAAGCCCTGCTTATCATGTATTGCTCACTTTTATTGTACAAACCCTTTCCACTCTCTTAGGGCATCAAATTTTTTTCTTTCAACAAAATTGGAGATAAACTTGGTTGTAGTATGATGGTCAAAACGTAATTAAAGGACTTTGACAACTCTAATAGTTGTTCCAAGGATTGTGTTTAACAATCCAAATGCAATTTACGAATTCTCACTATGGTAATGAAGGAATAATCATTTTTCCTCCTAATCCACATCATTATGTGCATGTCTTAAATCTCAAAAATATATTACTACATTCATCCTCAAAGATAGTTTCTCCAACCTTTCCTAGATCTCGTGTCTTTGGGTCTGTTATGTCTCCTACAAATATAACATGTACTAGTCATTTTGTATCCTTCAATACAACTACATTCAGGGATCATTTAAATTCTTCTGCCTTGAAAAACACTCTTTACAATTTGAACGCAACCTTGCCTTGTCACCTTTACATAGATGTTTGACCCAAAAAAACATAAGTCATGGCATTTGTAAGATCAAACTCAAAAAATGAGTTATTTAACTTTACATTCTTATATGATCTATAGACACATAACAAACAAATCCCAAAAAACCACCACATATTTAATTCGTATTTTGATAATAAAGTTTAGAGGAGCTTAATGACATAATGGCTCGCCTTATCATAAATAACTATTAGATTCAATAATTACCTCCAAATAGTTTCAAATAGTTAGCCGAACAACTTATTAGTACTTATAAGCAAATCGCAGATGTAAATCCAAAATACAGAACCTTTGCCAGCTTCCTATCAGCCTGTGCTAAAATGGGAACTTTGGAATAGGTTATGGACATCCGTCAAAGCATAATCTAAAAACATAGACCACACCACGAAAGAATGCATCTTAAATGGTAGCCCTACCTCAAAAACAAATCGTAAGGAAAAATATAAAGTAAGCATTGCTGTATGAATTAGTACGTGTACAATCATGGCCCAAATCCCTAAATTCGGAAACAAATCGTACAATCCTTCCATTATGGATTTGTTGGTTACTGCCTAGGCCTTGTTAAAAAGAATAATCATAGCTGCTAACATCACAACTAGCCTTACAATCCCAAATCGTGTTCCCTTGACCATTTTAATTTTTTCTTTGGGTGGGGTATACAAAATGCATATGCCTCCACTAAATGCATGCAAAAAAAAATTTCAACATCTACTGAAACAAAACAATTTTTATTTTATATTTTATCATAATTATTATTTAGTTTTTATCATTTTCATTGCCTATACACCACCAGTCTACGAATAAATGTCGCCCCTTGCCGGGCCATCTTCTTCACAAACAAAATTAGAATTAGAACACGGGTTTAGGATCATATAATAAGCGAACGCTATTCAGAGTAATATATATATTTATTAAATCATATGTATACTATTCATATATATTGTAACATTAATATTTAATTTTAAAAATATTTTAATATGTGTTACAAAATATTGATATAATAACAAAAATTTAATATATAAAAATATTATACTATTATATGTACATTTATCTTATGGTAATATTATAATACTATATATTTATTACTCAAATTTTTAATCAACTTTCAGTTATAAAATACCTTATTGTGTTATTTTAGTAACTTTTCAAGATACTACTCTTAAAACATTATTTGAGATATGTACACTATAAATTCTTTGGTTCTTAGAACAAAAGTTGGACACAATTGGAGCTTATCTTCATAAGTATCTTATTTCAACATGCATAGGCAATGACTGTGAGTGGTAGTGACAGGTATTTTAGGTGATGTTAATGGTTGGATTTATATGACTTATAACCATTATGGAGGGGTTTGTAACTTCCAAGGTGTTGGTATATTTGAATTCTCATTATTTATTGTTATGGGTAGATGAGGACGTCATGAGTATTGATTTAAGTACCTTGATAAATATGTATGCAAAATGTGGAAGCAAACACAAGGTACGAGAACTATTTGACAACATGTCTGAAATAAGTTTGGTCTTATGGAATTCTCTGATTTTAAGATATGCATAAAATGGATTTTGCAAGGAATCTCTCAAACTTTTTGAACTAATGACCCAAATAGAACAAACCTTAACCACGTAAGCTTTGCTTGTATATTATTATCATGTAGACATGCAGTATTAGTAGATGGCGGATACAAATAATTCAATAGCATGAGTGACTTTAATTGTATTAAACATAAAAATGATCATTATGTGTGCATGGTTAACATTCTTGGTCGTGCTAACTATCTTGGGGAAACTCTAAAATTTATCATCAAAATTCCAACTAAACTTGTGGTTGTTTTTTTAATGTGTTTTATATGTGTCTGTAGACCACATAATAACATAGTGTTAGGACTATCAATGTGTATTGATTGTGCATTGGTTGAAGGCCGGTAACCCTGATCTCATGGATCAGGTTAGGCTAATAGAGCAGGGTACCATGTTCTTCAAAATATCTTGTGAACATTTTCTATTGAATGGTGATTAATGATGGACCCAATGAGTATGAATTGGGTGGGTGGCTTAGGAAGGTTCTGAAACTACCTTGTTATTGTGCATATAGTTTAAATGATTCCATAGTTTTATTCATATCAAGTTGCTAGATGATGCATCAACAAATTTAAGGATGCAACAAGCATTTTGTAGACTATAATAGGTTTTATTCATATTTTAAATAGTTTATTATAGTGAATCTTAATTATATAATGTGTCTTTGAAATTATCATTGTGTTTGCCATTCAAACCTCACCACACCTTCCCACCTCTACCAAATTTACTGACACAAGAACATAATTAACAACATTGTTAAGATCCAACTAAAAAATAAGATTTGATTTAAATGGTCCTAACTCTACATTTTTATGTGGTCTACAAACACCAAGTAAACACCTTTACATAACCAAAGCATTCCATGTAAATATCTGAAAATGGAATAGTTAGCATCTTGTTGCCAGCATTCTGACATAGGGAAAAAACCTCCTCCTCCTCTCAAATTAATTTATTGAGTAATACTTTTTTTTATGTTCACATTTAAGAGGAATATTAGAGTTTTGCAAACATGGGAGGCTATGAAATTGTATAGAAAAGGAAGGTAAACCTTATATATTTATACTAAGAAACATATTGATGTTGCAAAAATAAGCTAATGCCTAAAGTCCATGCTGTAAACATTTGTTGACCTGGTTACGCAACACATACCTAATTTTTTACACTGACATGTATTATTTATCCTTTAATATATAAAAATTCAAAAAAATTATAATATTAATAATATTCATATATATTATATATTATTCATAATATAATATATAAAATTCATATATATTATATAATTAATGTAAATAATATAATAAAAATATAATATATAATATTTATACATTAACTTACATTTGATATATAAAAATATTATACTATTACACATACACCAAATGTTGAGTGTTTCTATAATCATATAGAAAATAGTAAGATCATATATGATATCCTTTTAAATCATCTCTTCATTTAATTCTGATGGATATTAAATGTTGAAAATAATAAAACGTAAAAATAATCAAAAACTTGTGAAGACTTTTATAGTGGAACCATTGAATCAATAAACTAAAATAATAAATGTTTTCTTCTCAGGGTCATGAGTGGTGTTGTAACATTTTCAAAATGACATGTATGTGGTATTTAATAGTATGTTAATGGCTAAATGGGCAGAGGAAATTAAAATAGATGTTTGAAACATGTTGTGATAGTAGAACCTACCTTACAAGCTAGACCTAACAATGCATAAGAACCATGGTTTTAATAATAATAATAATAATAATAATAATAATAATAATAATAATAATAATAATAATAATAATTATTATTATTATTATTATTATTATTATTATTATTATTATTATTATTACACATGGCTCTTTGGTCATAATGCAATTTTCTATATGTTTATATTGCTATGTTCTCAAACACTACACATAACACTATCACAATTAATGAAATTTTGATTACACATTAAACTATCATTAATGTATTTATTCATGGTAGAATGTTTGGCATAATAAAATTCAATGAGCTGAACATGGAAACATTTGTGATCATCCCTGGGGGTAGTGAGAGTTGGTACTATTTGTCATATTGTTTATTCATTACTTGCCTTTCCTTAGATTGTAACAAATGTCAAGCTAAGAAACTAAACTAGTGTTGTTGTGTGAGGAACTCAACATATGTTTTATTATTATTATTCCAAACATGTATACTTCACCTTCCTTTTTTATAATTAACTATGATCTAGGAAAATTAGGTTATGTTACAAAATTTTGATATACTCATGTCAAATTAGTGCTTCAATTCCATTGATATGGAAGTTCAAATGATCAAACCCCTAGATCAAATGGAAAGTCCATACAAAACCTATTCATGATTTTCTATTGTCGATGACAGGAAAGGATGTCATGAGGGTTGATTAAATTACAGCAAGGCTCCACATCTCATGTGAATCTCAAATAAATGATACAATGTTGTTGATCTCGGGACAAGACATTTAGTTTCCAAAGTATATCTTTCAACATAGCTTCCATTCATCCATTTTAACAATATATTGACACATAGAGAAATTACATCATGCTTAAGAACATATAAAATAACCATACTCAAACCCCTACAAGAAAGACTAAGTCCATATAAAGCATGAAAATGATGAATGATTCCAAGATGAGATAAATGATGACGATGAAGGATGATGACAAGGTATTTTTCATGATATCATACAACAACAGGCCCATATCAAATCTTAAACCCATATTCAAGGCATATTTTAGATTTACATGATCATCACTCATAGCAGAGGGATCTATAGCTTGTATGGTGGAAACATCTTTGAATGGGCATTTTTTTATTGTAAGTGTAGATGAGTATGTCATGAGAGATTATTTTATTGTGACAAGGCTCCATGTGTAATGGTTTTAAAGAGAGGTTTATTAAATGTTGCAACATAATTAGCTTCAATAATATGTGTTTGTAATTTTAATATTATAGTCTATTATACAAAATATATTTTAATATTATATTATATTATATTATATTATATTATATTATATTATATTATATTATATTATATTAATATATTTCTATGTATAATATATTAAAATATATAGTATAATATATATTTTTATATTATATGATATTATGTATATTTTATTTTATATTATATTGGTTATTTTAATATAATATATCAAAAATTATTTTGGTGACATGTCCATAAAAATTGGCTTGGGGTCTCCTTATTTATCTTTGATGCTTAGATTTTTCCTCGTTATCACTTCTTTTTTTTGATGGTCAATGAATTTTTATGGTTGGGGGGTCATTTTTTAAGGAGACAGGCACTATCACCTTTTTTTACCTTGCAATTTAAAGGATTTCCAATATACAATTATTAAGAGTCTATATCATGGTCAATGTGGGACTAACATCCCATAAATTTGTTTCTTGTTTTTTATTATGTTGATAATGAGTCACTAGACACATACTTATCTAGCCAAAATGAAGTTTATAATTTCAATGGGCATGGCTAAGGGATTGCCTTACCTTGCAAATTTTTTTCTGAGAGCATAGTTGAATAATCCATTTTGTGCATATCCTACAATCATAATAACATGCAAGTTTTGTTAGAGTTTTGATTAATAAACATTTACAGATAACACAAACATTTCTTATTTTGGGTTATTTTTCTTTCTTATAATGGCATACATGTCTATGCAAGATTAAGAGTTAGTGGAGGAGAAAGGGAATGTTTATTTTTATTGAAACCTCATGGCCATAGTGATGGAAGACCCAATATGATTTTGATATCATAAATACAAGGATGGTGGAATTCAAGTTGAGGCTGACAAATACTCTAGAAAGGATTCCAAAAATGTGTGAGGGGAAATCTATCTAGGGCAGAGTGTGTGGGTCTTGACTAAGGTTAGACCAGAAATGTTATGGATTTGGATATGGGCTGAGAAATAATAATTTTTAGTGTAATGGATGCATCGATATGCTAAATTGTATTATTTTTTTTTGTGTATGGTTGTGAAAATTGTCTAGTATGACGAATCAATCTTTTTTTAATGATGTCTTGACCAAGTCCCTTGGATTTCATTACTTCAATTTATGGTCAAAAGAAGCTGTGAACTATTAAACTTGCCCATGATTACAAAAAAATTGTCTATCGATTTGAGTGGCCTCACAATTCATAACATTTTAGAAGATAATACATTTTTACACATGACATCCTCTGAATAGATAAGAAAAAATTTAATAAAATAGGGTGTATCTAACAGTATAGTCTAAATGTGAGATGAATATTTTGTTTATTTCTTATATAGAATGTAAACTACAAAGATAAGGTGGGGTCCCTACCATATATATTTAATTTGCATGCCCTAATCACCCAAGGATTGATATATTTATAATGGAGGTTTGAATCATTAATTTTGTTTAGGTAGTTGTGAAGTAAATATACCCTATTCATGCCTAAATTTTAACATAATATCAATATTAGTTTATTCAATCTTTAGTCCCTCTATTAAAGGAGAATTTTTTTTTTTATTACCTATGATTATTTTCATTTTATTATTTCAATTAATCCGCCTCCTTCCTATTACTTTTGTTTTTTTCATCTTATTAAAACTCACAAAACTAAATCATCAACTCTACTATATTGTCTAATAACCTTGTCCTTTTCGAACAGAAGTTATAGCTTTGATTTTTAGGTAATAAAAGCTATAATGATTATCATAATTGAATATTATAATAATAATAATATATTATGATATTAGTTGAATTTTCATCATCCATCTTTTAAATAAAATATTTTTCATCTCATTAAAGAAAACTATTTTATTGTATCATTAATGTTCTATAGTATTGATCTTCTTAATCTCGACATTATATTTAGAATTAAAAATATATTTATGCATCTTTAAAACAACTTTTAAACATGTAAAGATTTAAAAAAAATGTTTAAGCAAAATCTTATTAAACTAATTTATATTTTATCTTCAAATTATTTCACAAAATTTTCTTAGATTGTTGAAGTGGTCATAAATATTTATAATTAAGGTTTGAGAGATCACTCCAAATATTTTATATAAAATAGTATAGTCCAAAATTTATTAAGTTAATGAAATGAAAATAAATTTATTTTATTGAAAGGGTTGTAGTCCAATTGATGAAGATGATGGTTGCTTATATCCATCAACTAATGTACAAATTCCTCTAGATACCCGATACATAGAGTCAAGTGATTAAGGCCAAAATCATGCCTTAGATAATTTTGATGATGTGGATGCCCTTTACTTGTGGCTTAGCCAAATGAATTCACTAATTTAAATGCATGCTTACTCATCATTATAATTTTTCTATATATTTGTTTCTGAAATATGGGAAAAGGTGTTGACATTTTATTTAATTCAATGATTGCATGTAATGCCTTCAAATATATCAAAAAAAATATTGTTTTATTTGTTGTTGAAATTATTTCAATATTTATGGTGTTGGGCACTAACATTATGGTGTTGTGAGATTGCATGGTGTTCCAAAAACCTATTACATTAGATAGGGATGTGGAATTTCAAAGTCATTTTTGGAGGAATTTATGGAATAAAATGGGAACCAAGCTAAAATTCAATAGTGCATACCACCCATAAATAGATGGCCAAACAAAAGTTGTAAACATGAGCGCTTGTGAAATTGGTTGAGATGCATAGTTGGATAGAATCCCAAGTAATGGTACTTGAATTTATCAAACACTAAGTTTGCATGTAATAATTCAATGAATAGATCAACATGAAAATCAACATTTTATATTTTTATGGTAGAAATCCTGTGAGTGTTTTATATTTGATACAATTACCAATGACATAATGAGTTAATGATGATGATGAAACATTTGCAAAGCATATACAACAATTGTAATAAGAATTAAGAATAAAGTTATGGTAGAGTAATGAGAAGTATAAAGCAGTAGTAGATGTTAGAATAAGGTCAAAAATATTTTAAGAATGATATTTATTGATAGTTTACTTGAGGAAAGAGATATTTTTAAAACACACATACAATAAGTTGAAGTACAATAAAATTGGACCATACATAATTATGAATAAAATCAATGACAATCCTAATGAAGCAAGTTTACCATAGAATTTTGATATCTATTTAGATTTTAATTGATTTATATTTATATGATTTTCATGGAGGAGATGGTTAAGGTGAAGAAGATAAAAAAATACATCGAAAACAATAGTTACCAAAGAAGAAGAAAGAAAACATAGTGCAAGGTCTCGATAAGAAAACTATAAACATAAGGCAAGTTATTTGTTATAGTGGGAAGGATTAGAGAAGGAAGACAACTCTTAGATTTCATAATGGGAGCTAAAGGAAACTAACAAGAAAAATGGCAATAGTAAAATTAGTGCAACTTGCATAAGTTGAGTTATTTTCAATCATAGCACAATGATGAGAAAAATGAGGCCAAACTTCTAGAGGCCATAAATTTTGATATGTAGCTTTGTTTGATCTCTCCTTCACACCAAAACAACTATCTCAAAAATATTAGTGTATCCATAACACACCTTATCTGTTGTGTATATTTTTGATATTTTTCAAAGGCCATACATGACCATCTGAGTATCCTAAAATACATTCTCACTTTCTTTGGTATTTTTCTATTTTTTAAAATTTTACATTTTTGTAACTTCATGTGAACTTAAATTTAAATTCATTTGATAGGTAAATTTTAGTGTTTTTAATATTTTAGAGATTTTTAGAGGTATGGGCTCTTGCATGCCGAACTTACAAAAAATAGAAGCTGCTAAAAATAACAGGTTGAGTTTTATATTTTTTAGAGTTTCAAATTTTGCATGTTAACTCCAATTTTAAGTTGAGATTTATTTAGGCATGTGTATGTAATAAACATATTTATTCAATACGATCAATAAATAGTATTGCTTGAGAAGTATTATGCTTATTTATTTATGTGCCTATTTATTTGTGGATTGATAGTATTCGAGTTCATTACATAGTAAGAAGATATGTAGAAAAAGAGTATAGATAAGATCTTATAGATTTGAAAGGCACTTGTGACATGGATGAGTGTATATTAAAACATCTACGTATGGAGTATCTCTTAAGGATATTTTAGAAGGCATATGTGTAGGATCTCATGTTTATTTTTAAGTAAAGGTGAATGATACATGAGTACCTAAGCTCAAAATTAATGTTAGATCAAAAAACAATTATAGTAAATTAGTAGTTCGCATTTATGTGCAATCCTTTGTATTATTTTCCATAGATTTGGTGTTTACATGGTGTTCTTTCCCATAACTGTGAATCATTGTCCAAGCTTATATTTATGTTTCGCATAAGTGGTCAGATATGAGGATAGGTATCTATGCGCAAAATGTATTTACGAAGTCTCACAACTTAACCTTGAGTGTTGCAACCTTTGTCGAACTTGTAGAGTGCATAATACTATATCAAGTCCTTGCCAATTCAACCCAATTGTGATGTATTATATTGTGATTATTATTGTTACTTAATGATTGTGGGGCATATCATTGTGTTACGAACTTGATGTGTTATGAATCCCTTTCACTTTATATTATATTAAATGCTTATGTTATATTGTTGGATTAGTTTTGATGTATTATTATAATTACATGGGAATTGTGTTTATATAAACATATTCCCAGACTTGTGGAGAGAGAGAGAGTTTCAATAGATTTAATAGGATTTAGATTGTAGTCTCAAGAATTAGTAGAAAATTTATTAATAGATAGCTAAATTTATTAAAAAAACCACAAGTTAAAAAGTAAAGATATGAACATTTAATATTATAACACATTTCATTGGATATTACATATTATTGGATTATAGCTGAAAATTATATTTATATTGATAAAATTTAAAAATTAACATGATTATTAATTTTATCTTTTTTAATATAAATAATGTTTAACATTGCATAATTGAAAACATACTTTTATTGAAATCGATAATCACAAATATATGAATAATCTATTATATATAAATTTATTTTTATATAAAATGAAAAAATAAACTTTTATATATATATATATATATATATATATATATATATATATATATATATATATCCAAAAACAATGAAAAATGAAATTTTAATAAATAATATACCATGAGATTCACACAGCTCACATTTACGTCACTCTCTTATGGCCCATCATCCAACTCTACCATATTGTCTAAAAAACTTATTCTCTGTGAAGAAAATTTATAGCCTTGACTTTTGAATTAGAAAGCTATAACTTTTGTAATAAATAAAAATAATAATTGTGTGGTATTAGGTGAATTGTCATTTTTTTTATCTTTTAAAATTAAATATTTTTCATTAAATTGAATAAAGGTATTTGATTGTAATATTAATTTATTATAGCATTAAACTTTTTAATTTTAATTAATAAAAATAAATTTTTCAATTTAAAAAATTACATTTTTTAAAGATATTTAAAAAATAAATATTAAAATTAATTAATTAAAAAATGTTTAAGTAAAATCTTATTAAATATATTTATATTTTACCTTAAAATTATTTTATTAAATTTTTGTGAATTGTTAAAATAGTGATAAAAAATCTTTATAATTAAAATTTTAAATATCACTCTAAATATTTTATACAAAACAATATAATCTAAAATTTATTAAATTAATAAAATGAAAATAATTCTTATATTTGCTATTCACGTTCTTTCAATATTTATGGTCTTAAGGACTGTCATTATAAAATAATGAAGACAATAAGACTAACATGTTATTAAATAGATTATGAAATTGTCTCCTTACAGCTATCTCATGCTACAGATTTAATGTTGGTTTCAAAAAGTCGTATGTAGAATAACATTACAAAATTCTTTCGAAAAAAAGATGAAAGAATAATTTTGTGATATGCTTCAACATACCCACATTTTGTCTATGGGTATAGACACTGAATCGTATTCATTCACTTCATTTTTTATTTTGCCATTGAAATTGGACACAAGTTGATAAGCTAGGCATAAGAGCACATCCCATAATTACATTTCTCATTTTTACGGCAGCGGACACCACAGCTGCCACAGTTGTTGTCGTTGTGGGAGACGTCAACACAGTGACCGTTACAGCAAGAATGTCCGAAGGGGCAAAAGGCGGCACATGACCCACAGTGGTTGCGATCTGTTAATGCATTAACACATCGGTCTTTACAGCACACTGATTTCACTTCACCTGGAACGTCCTTTTGCTTGCACACATGCTTTTGCGCGCTGCATGACGCACTCTTCGCTTGGGCTTGCTCTGTAACAAAACGGCTCATAATTGTTTTCCTCGCATGCGGCATTGCCAATGACATTGCTCCCTCTGCATTAATGCATATTATCATTGAGAATATAAGGAATGCCATACCCGCCAAGCTTGCAATAAACCCCATTAAGTATATGATGAAGCTCCAAAGTTTAATGCAACGAGCCCACAGTTTGAGAGGTCGTTTCCACACTAAGTGTTTAAATAGTGCTTCGGAAGATTCTTTTTCCCAACCATTTCTGCAGTGAAATGCTTTGCCTGTCAAAAGTCAAATGGAAAGCACATGCTACTTTTTAACAGATATTCTCCCTATCCATTTTTAAAACGGCTTAAGCCGAGGTCTAATCAAAAGCCATTCGCCAAAACGGTAGCTCTCTAACTTTTTTAATAAAGCCAACGAATATGGGGTTGCACGTAAACCTGTTTTGTTTTGTTTTTTATTGAAAAAAAAACATAGATTAAAAGTGGCAAAAACCCTTAAAAGGAATAGTTTAGAACACGAAATAGATAAACTAACAATTATAAAATCAGGTAACAAGGCCAAATGGTGTTAATGGAATGGTGATCATCATTTGATATTGTCATTCACATCACATCATAAGGCATCTCATCATTAAATAAAGAAATATTAAAAGTTTTTATGTAGTTATTATTGTTTATCTATATATGTTGAATGGGTCTCACAAAAATAAAAATAAAAATAAAATAAAAAAATTATTTTATTTGTGTTGTTTCACTTAATTTTTTTAATTGGATGTGCTGTTTTTATGTAACTTGTCAATAATTATAATAAAAATAAATATTTTTTTAAGACTTTAATAATTTTATCATTTATATTTTATTTTTTATAACACGAAAACAATTCAATATACCATTTGAGTTAATATAAATATTTATAAAAAAAATCATGATATATTATGAATTAATATTGAATGACTACATGAAAACTCATAATTAAATGAATGTTATGAATTAAAAGAAAATAATTAATTATATAAATTGATTGGTAAAAATATTCACTTATTTTTATTATTTTATAGAATAGGTTTTATAGAATATAAACCATATTTATAATAGATACACATTCAAAAATGTTTTCTTTGTACTTCTATGTATTTAGTTGCATTCAACTTCCTATAACTACTCAAAAACATATTTCATGTAATTTTTTATAATCATAGAGTATAAATATTGAGACAAAACATATCCGAAAAACATAGAAATTTATTATTACTACTGAACTCCAATTAAATGTCCATTCTCTCCAACAAAACTCAAACTCTGTCACAAAGTTGTAAAACATCTCTAGAGAGGTACAAATTTAAGTTGAGTATGTGGGTTTGCATGACATGCTTCGTACTATTCACGCGATGTCCTTTGTTTGGGTGGTGGTATTGTATTTGATATTTTCTTGGGTTGCACTCTATATATTTTCTTGAAATTTGTGAAATAGTGGAGGGAAATGTTAAGCCTTGATTATGGTTCTCATAATCTTATGTTTGGAAAGGTAAATGGGAAGAGCATCTTTTGGGTAAGTGCCCAAAGTTGGGGGACAAAAATGAGTTATCTATGGACTCTATTTTCTTAAAATTTTAGAAAATTAAACTTGTGTAGATGATTTGAAATAGCTACACTCAAATTTTGAAGATGGTATAAGAACATGAATTGGAACACTTCAAGTCTAGTTTCTAAAACACTTTTTAATTCAAAAATGATTAAGTATAACTAGGTTAAAAATCTAAAATTTGAATAGAAACTCCGATTTCTTTCAAGAAAGCAGAATGAATAGATGGCTGCATGGTCCACCATTTCTTGGGTTTCATTTAATATTATTTGAAATATTTTGGTGAATATTTAAATAAGATCTTATAAATTATGACTTATATTTTTTATATGTTATTAGTGAATATTTTATTATTAAATAGATCATGAAAACTAATAAAAAAGGAGATAGTTGGCTATCTGGCCCCCCATAACTACCTTAAAAAAAATAAAAATAGATTTTTTTTAATGTATGTATAAATAGGCCTAGTTTGTGACCATATAATTTATTTTGCACTTGGATGAATGAAAAATAAATTATATTAACACGTATAGGCAGTATATCTGTAGTGTGTGATGGCCTAAAATACTATAGTTAAAAATCAACATACTTTAAAATCTTAAAATAGTCCAAAATTTTAAAATAACATATATTTGAAGTTGAGAGCGTGCTCATCATCATGGTGATAATTATTCAAATTTGGTTGATGAAATTCCCAGTGCATTTGGAAATGGAAATTAAAATTTGATCCTTTCTATGTAAACTCTCAGACTTGGCTATCGAATGATAGGTCCAAGCCTTTTGCTCAAGAATCCAAGCCATTTTTGAGCCAAAAGGCTTTATTTTTTTTTAATTCAAATTTGAATAATGCATATGTTCTATAAGGAACACGTATGCATTCTTTTTTTTTTAAATGAAAAAGTATCATAACATGTAAATGAAGCCAATATTTACATGAAGCTAATATTTACATGCATGAAAAAAGCACTGTAAGTATATTTTTAAATTTATTTCCTTGTAATTTAAATTTATTTTAGTAAATATAATATATTAGGGTCACTTTACATCTAATAGAGTTGGTCTCACATCTACATGCCTAAAGATGTAAAAAAATAGATTTTTAGAATGTAATATGGTCATTACATAGGCATTTATAGGGTCCAAGTATTTAACTTATGGATTTGAGGGCATCAGTTTTGTAATTGTTATCCATTTTTTTGGTAAACATATAGTCATTTTAAGGTTTTTTGTGCCTTCTAGATTGTTTCTTCGCATTTCTACAAGTCCTAGGTTTTTCAAAATTGAATTTTTCAAACCATCACTTTGAACTTGATCCAAAGTGATGTGATTGGGTACCATAGGTCATATTCATGATCTTCACACATCGAATGATCAATTTTTGTTAATTTCACTTTCTCATCATCCCTCACTCATCCATCATCACTTCCTACTCATCCCTCGTCATCCCTAATCACTCTCTTATCATTCCTCATTATCCCTAATCACTTTTTCATTTACCTTCATTGTCCCTAGTCATATATAATAACTCTATTATAATCCATAATCACTCCTCCATTGACCTGTATTATCCCTCATCATCCCAAATCACTCCCTCATCATTTGATGTAAGCATATACTATAAAGGTATATTTGATTCTAATCATATGTTGTTTGATCCATTATAATACAAATTAAATATTTTTTAGGACTTATTTTGTTGTCATTTCCCATTTATGATAGTCAATTTTATTATCGAATGAATTGGATGATCTTCAAAATTTATTTTCAAGTAACACAAGTACCAGCAAAAAATAAAGTCTAAATTTTAGTTCATCGAATTATCTTCGCTATGTAGTTGACTAGATGAACCTTTATTTGGTTGAGCCTTTGGTAGCTTGGATCAATGGATAGAAATTAAACACAAATATCATGTATTATAATTTTATAATTCTGAGAAGATTTGAATATATGAAAATTTATTTTGTGTTTTCCATTTATTTATGACTTGAATGTTGGTCAGGTTCACACATGCACTCCTTATGTGTGTAATGCATCCCAAATGTTTTATCTCTTGCATGGAAAATGAACATTTATTCATGTTATCATAAAAATGCATTTCTATAAAATGTGATACACTACTTCAACTTGTTGTTCATCCCATGTTTTAAAATGATTAGGATGTCATCAAGGTAGATTAAAAAAATGACATAGTTAAAGCGTATGAGGATATCATTGAACATCTCAATGAATGAATTCAATATATGAGCTAACCTTAAAGTCAATACCAACTACTCAACATCTCCTTCTTGTATTTTTAATACTATATTCCAACCTTCTATCCAATCAACATGAATATGATAATATTCAAACTTAACATTAATTTTGGAAAATACTTATACACCATGAATATGGAATAAAAATGCCTTAATATTTATATGAGGATAATATTTCTTCAATTTAATATTACTAATATTTTTTTAATCGATTTTAAACTTCATGTCCCATCCTTCTTTGGTGCAACCATAATTGGGCTTCTACAAGGCAATGACTTGGCCATGATGTGTCCATTATCAATGATTTCATGGATCTACCATTTGATCTATTAATTCTCTAGAAATAATATGTTGTATAAATAGGTTTGAGGCAGAGGTAGTTAAAGGATCAAATTAATAGTATTGTTTAATGTAAAATATGCAAGAAGATATTTAGGTGACTAAAAGATATCCTTGTATTCATCTAGTTTATGGTTTAATTATTTTTTATTTATTATTTTTGTACAAACCAAACTATTTTATGTTGTTACAAGCATGTTCTGACATTTAATTCTTACCAGCAAGAGTATAATTATTACTAGAATTAACAATATTCTTGCACTCCCTAGCACTAATGACTGGGAGCATATGAACTAATTATGATATATGGCATTTCAGATCATGACAATCTATCACAAAATTTTGAGGATTTAATTCATATACTACATATCAATGGCAAATATATGGTTGTCCACATGAAAAACATCACATACCTCTAATGGTGATATGTCACAAAAGATTGCATCTTTAAAAGGTTTGATTTTGTACACCAAATGACACTACTAGGTGATCCATTTCTCGAGGCCTACATTAGAGCATACACTAGCATATGGTTATGGATGGTGAAGTGAAAATACTATAAAATATGCTTTAGGAGAAATTAAATTCTTCTTACATCCATTGGAAATGATGAGGTGTATTGGTTAACCATTAATCTGCATTTGTTAATGAGAAATTATTTTTAAGTCATATATTTTCTTCTTAGGGGAAGTAGAGATATTTTTAGTACTGACCATATCATTGGGTTCATTATATATTATGTACCTACCTTTCTATAGTTCTAAACAACTTGTACCCACTTCCTCAATATGTGCAAGTATATAGATCATAGTGTAACATTTTTCATTGGATTGAATATTGAAGTTATGAATTAAGCACCACTTTTCAATGTTAGACTAATTGTTCTAATCATTTGAAAATTATATTCTACTATATGGTATGATGACTCAATAAATAGACATATAAATAGAAGGCCTTCAGTGTAATTATTCAAATCATAAAATATCTTCATATGGACAACAATTGATTGGTTTCTTGAAATCACATAGCTTGATGATCCTCATATTTACTACCCATTTTTGATACTGTGGATGTTTTAATTGCTTCTTGTTTTCTTGAAGATCTTCAATTGTAAATTACATCAGTTATAAAAGGTTCATATTTTTCATAGATGTTGAATATCTATGTTTCAAATTTACATCCACATTATTTTGATCAGTATGTCTTATATTTTATGCTAACACTCAACTCCCCACTTGTATCTCCTAATATTGTTAAACCCAAACACAATACTACTTTCCATTTCGACCACCAATTTAATGAAAAATTTACTAATATCCCAAAAATTAAACTCATTTTAACATAATGTTATAAGAAAAACCTAGTATATAATTCTAGTTTATTCAAACAAACCATTTTTTATTCAGATTTATAGGATTTCTCCCATTCAACCCATATACCCGGTAAGCGAGTATTGTCCATTTCTTGTATAATGTTTTGTTCGACTCCAGTGGTAAGGATATCCATAGGACAAAAAGGCATATTATGATAAAGGAACCACTCAAATCGAAAAAAATAGAAATAATAAAGCGGCTCCTGATTTGCCATTGGCATTGCTTCCTCTGTATTAATACATATTATGATAGAGAATATAAGCAATGTCATTGCCGCCAAGCTTGCAATAAACACCATTAAGTATATGGCAAAGCCGCAAACATTATTGCAACCAGCTCACAATTTGAGAGCTCGTTTCCACACCAAGTATTTAAATGCTTTGCCTCTCACAAGTCAAATCGAAAGCACATGCTACTTTTTAACAGATATTCTCCGTATGCATTTTTAAAACGGATTAAGGTGAGGTGTAATCAAAACTATTCGCCACTCTCCCTCGTCTTCGGTAGCTCTTTAATTTTTTTATAAAGCCAACGAGTATGGTGTTGCACGTAGGCATGTTTTATTTTTAAAAAAAAGTGGCGAGGAACACGGCTAAATGGTATTAATGGAATGGTGATCATCATTTAATATTGTCGTTCACATCACAAGGCACCTCATCACTAAATAAAGAAATATTAAAAGTTGTCCTATAATTATTATAGTGTCTTTATATATATATATATATATATAGAATGTGTCTCATAAGAATAAAAACAAAATAAAAAAATCCTATTGCATTTGTATTGTTTTAAACAATGTTTTGAAATGGATGTGTTGTTTTTATGTAACTTGTTAACAATTTTTAAAAAATAAATATTTTTTAATTGATCTAGGTGGATCTCTCCATTTGTGAAGAAATAAAAGTTTCCATATTTTGATAAAAATAATTGCATAGGATAGAGCTCGTCAAGAGCTTTCCAACACTTTTCGCGGTTCGCAAAACGGAACCTGAATGCTCAAGATATGGTCATTTGAAGATTTGTCGAAAAAAATCACTTGCGACATTTGGCACGTGATTCAAAAACGTATCGACATTTGGACCTATTAGAGGTAGACATGTGGCACAGCTGAGGAATGCCAAGTGAACCAATCCCCATTTGACACATGGCAAAAAAATAGGGGGCAAAAAAAATTGTTAAGTGTTTTACTTTTTGCACATGGTATTTGACATTTTTAAATATTTAATGGCGCCAAACCTCCACACCACCCACCAAATACTCCAATAAACATGCATCCCAAATCTTAGGCGTTTAACCAAGCTTGGGTGGCGGCCAAAGTTGGCGCCCAAACGCTAGACATTTGAAAACTTCAACAACTTGTTATTTTAAGCATGCAAAACAAACTCTCCCAGCAAATGTGGGACTAGTCCCTTAGTCAAAGCACGCCAAAAGAGGAAGGCCACCCTTGCCCACCTCCCTAGGCACCTAGAATGGAGGAAGAGAGTTTGGAACTTGAGACCTGGGGCATAAAAGGCTAAGGTCTTGACCGCTTCAGCCACAGTGGTTGAAATGCTATAAAAGGGAGTAATTTTTACTTGTATTGACACAAAAATCTGACTGTGTTTTATTTTTAAGAGGCCGAGAGCTAGATGGAAGCTTGTAGATAGCTACGAAATCGAATTTTCTCCAATATCTGACCTTGTACATAGTAAGTAAGCCTTTTTAATTATGTTTTGTAATTAAAATGAGAATGTTATTATTATTATTTGGATATACCAATAGATTGAATGAAGGACCAAAGCAATTTCGGAAGGGGATTGAAAATTGTGAAAAGATTCCGTGTGATCGAGCTTGAGTTTATTAGCGAAGGTGGAATTCTTGGACAGAGATCAGGCCTAAGCGAAGTTGTGCAATGTTTCCAAATAATTTGTAAGCCATTTGTTGTGCAAATTTAATAGAAATGGTTCTCACTATTGGGTAGACCCAAAGACATAGGCAATCAATGCCAAACTTTGTTATCAATTTCATGTGGCAATTTGTCATGATTGCATGTTTTATTTTCAAGTATTCTGATTTTTAATTAATCAAGAACTCATTCAATATTTGAAAAATTGGCAATTTACGACATTAAATTTTTAAAACAAAATCTGGTTTTATTGGTGAGTGGAAGATATCAGTCTTTTTGACAATTATAATCCAATTCGATAACCGAGAATACTTTGCCAAACAATTTGCATGTTCTTTTGAGTATTTTTGAGAATTTGTTTATTTTGAGAAATTCAGAATCCGTACGTATAAAACTTCACTTTGAGTTTTTCAGTGGTGTTTACGGATCAAGTTGGTATCAGAGCAGTTGATCGATGGGATTTAACAGTTGGTTGTTGTTATTGCTTCTATTTCTGCATTTTTTTTGATTTTGTGATTCGACAGGTGCAATGGGAAATTTATCAAATAGAGCCAAGCTTCATGAGCATGAAGCGTATAACCAACAAATCCAGGAAGAGAATGCTTTCCTGAGAGCAAGATTGAACTCCTTAGATGAGGAGATTGCCCGTTTGAAAATAGAGTTATGAGCCAAGGATGAGCTTGTGGAAAAACTACATAATGGTGGACAAGTGAAGGATTTGTCTTCCAATGTAGATGCAAGCACTATGACAGATGAAAACATTGTAAGTGCATGTAAGTCATCAATTGATTTTCCTTCCCATGAAGAATCTAGTAACAATGATTTTGGTAAATTTGAACAATATACAAAAGGAATAGGTTCAAAATTACTTGTTAAAATGGGATTTAATGGAAAAGGCCTAGGAAAAGATGGCCAAGGTGATACTAACCCCATTCAGGTAGAGAATAAGCCTAGTTGTGTAGGGTTAGGATATAGATCTAGTATTCAGAATGAAACAAGTGAATGCTCTGAGAAAGCAGAAGCAAGGTGTGTTATTGAAAAATGTAAATCCTCTTGGATGGAAGGTAAAACACATTCTTTTCGCCACACTTGAAATCATGTTGATTCTAATTCTACCAGACAACATAAATATTCCAATGTTCCTTTTGATTATGGTACACAAAAATTGTGGCACGTTTATCCTTGCAATTTTTGTGGATTGTCTAATCATTGTGTAGCCAAATGTTGGAAACGTAAATCTTTGTTAACAAAGATTTTGAAAGACTATTCTTCTAGACAGATTTCTGAGAGTAGCAATAAGAATATGTTTTCCAATAGAGTGGACAAAAGGTTTTGTACTCATTGTAACAGAAGTGGACGTCGGGTTGAAAAGTGTTGGAGACTTCAACCATCACACCATCCTAGAAATGCTAAGGTTAAGATGGTCTATAAACCTATCAATAAGGTAATTAATGAAGTTAAATCAACCCATACAAATATTACTAAATCCACTAAAGAAATCTCACCAACTAATCAAGAAAATTTGATTAAGAGGGTTGGTAAACAATTTTTGACATTCATGTTGTCATGATTAGTGGATGCATTCATGTTGCAAAGCAATTTTGGAATCTATGTTGTATGCATAAAGGACATTCACCATGCTTTGAATGCTAATATGGTTTATTGGAATCACTCGTAGAGAACAACTAATGGACAGGTTAAACATACTTGGAATATTTTCTCATGTTTGGGATTTTGAAACTTCATTTTTAAACCTTGACAACAGTTTATGTAGTTTATATGGACATGAGTAGTATGTCTATTTTGATAAATTTGCATTACAGTTTCTATGTTGTCTTTTATATTGTGCAAATAGAGGCTTATAAGACACTTTATGAGCACCGTTTGTAATTGTACTAATTATAAAAACTATTTATAGCCATGCATGATATTTGCACATTCTATGAGACCCTTATTCATTTTTGGGCATTTTATTGTAACTGTCAATTTTGGTTACAAATAGTGTGTAAAATTATTACACTAACAAATTGGGTTGTAGTTGCACTTGGTGAGCAATTTGCAGTGATTGATAGATGCACCATTTTTGAGATGCAACATTTGAGCAATCAGTATGTTTCTATCCACAATGTGGCAATGGGTAGATATTTGTTTTTCACTGACATTTCAAGGATTCAATTTGAATTTTGAATCGTTACTATGATATGTTGTAGTGATGTTTCTGTAGAAGCATTTTAAATGGAGACCACACTTTTGGGGTCCAAAAGCGCTTAGTGCAGAGGATTGATCTAGGTGGATCTCTCCATTTGTGAAAAAATAATTTTTTTCATATTTTGATAAAAATAATTGCACAACATAGAGCTCATCAAGACCTTTTTGACGCTTTTCACGGTTTGCAAAATGGAGCCTGGATGCTCAAGATATGGTCATTTGAAGATTTGTCAAAAAAAATCACTTATGACATTTGGCACATGATTCAAAAATGTATCAACATTTCGACCTATCAGAGGTTGACACATGGCACAGTTGAGGAATACCAAGTGGACCAATCTCTATTTGACACATGGCAAAAACATATGGGGCAAAAAAATTTGTTAAGTGTTTTATTTTTTGCACATGGTATTTGACATTTTTAAATGTTTAAAGGCACCAAACCTCCACACCACACACCAAACACTCCACTAAACATGCATCCCAAATCTTAGGCATTTGACCAAGCTTGGGTGGTGGCCAATGTTGGTGCCCAAATGCTAGACATTTGAAAACTTCAACAACTTGCTATTTTAAGAATGTAAAACAAACACTCCCAGCAAATGTGGGACTAATCCCTTAGGCAAAGCGTGCCAAAAGAGGAAGGCCACCCTTGCCCACTTCCCTAGGAACCTAGAATGGAGGAAGAGAGTTTAGAACTTGACACTTGGCACCTAAAAGGCTAAGGTCTTGACCATTTCAGCCACGGTGTTTGAAATGCTATAAAAGGGAGTAATTTTTACTTCTATTGACATGGAAATCCGACTGTGTTTTATTTTTAAGACGCCGAGAGCTAGATGGAAGCTTGGAGATAGCTACCAAATGTAATTTTCTCCAATATCCGACCTTGTACACAATAAGTAAGCCTTTTTAATTATGTTTTGTAATTAAAAAGAGAATCTTATTATTATTATTTGGATATACCAATAGATTGAATGAAGGACCAAAGTAATTTCGGAAGGGGATTGAAGACTAAGGAAGGATTCCATGTGACCGAGCTTGAGTTTATCAGCGAAGGTGGAATTTTTGGACAAAGATCAGGCCTGAAGGAAGTCGTGCAATGTTTCCAAATAATTTGTAAGCCATTTGTTGCGCAAATTTAATAGAAACGGTCCTCACTATTGGGCGGACCCAGAGACGTAGGAAATCAATGCCAAACTCTGTTATCAATTTCATGTGGTAATTTGTCATGATTGCATGTTTTATTTTCAAATATTCTTATTTTTAATTAATCAAGAACTCATGCAATATTTGAAAAATTGACAATTTACAACATTTAATTTTTAAAACAAAATCCAATTTTATTGGTGAATGGAAGATATCAGTATTTTTGACAATTCTAATCCAATTTGATAACTGAGAATACTTTGCCAAACAATTTACAAGTTCTTTTGAGTATTTTTGAGAAATTCAGAATCCGTATGTATAAAACTTCACTTTGAGTTTTTCAGTGGTGTTTACAGATCATTAATACATGTCAATAATTTTCTTATTTACATTTTTATTTTTTTATAATATGAAAACAATCAAATATGTTATGATATTTGAGTTAATAGAAATAATTATGGTATATTATGAACTAATATTAATGATTACATAAAAATTTATATTTAAATGAATATTATGAATTAAAAGAAAATAATTATTTATATTAAATTGCAACTAAAAGGGGTAAAAATTTATTCAAATAAGCCTAAAAAATGGGAAGATTACAGAGTAATATCTTGCTCAAGAAGTTGAGCCAGGGTAGGGGATAACCCGACAGGAATCATATACTGATCATGAATAGACCAATTTGGCCCATGTTCCGTGGCCCATTTAGCAAGACGGTCAGCCACACTATTCCACTCACAGGGGATATGCTTAAAAGAAATCAACTCAAAAGACGCGTTAATCTGATGAATCTGCTTAATAACCATAGCCAGCTGCCAATCCACCTTATCAAAATTGTAATTACTCAGCAAGTTAACAACAACTTGCGAGTTTGACTCACAAATAATACTAAGCCACCCCTGCTGATAGCAAGTTTGCAACGCCTCTAGGATAGCCAACGCCTCCATAAGATTGTTGGTGTGATGGCCCTTGTACACTGAAAACAAAAAATGAATATCACTGGTATTGTCCCTTTCAATACCTCTAATCCTAGCCACACTAGGTTTCCTCTAGTTGAACCATCCACATTAACCTTCGTAACTCCCTCCTTGGGTGGTGACCATCTGCCCAGCCGGCTAATCGGACCCTTCCTTTGCCTATTGAAAATTGTGGTGCAATTATGATGACAGGGGGGAGCAGCCAAAGGCATGCCTGGGGATAGCCGCAATAACACAGTAGCTTTGGTCAGCTCCAGATCCTCCCCACTACTTGAATTAACCTGAAGTGTTTCCTGCAGGGCGATAAGGATTTTTAGCCACACCTCCCTGAGACTCAAACTACTCCCCTTAAAAAAAAATTATGTTCCTCTCTATCCAGAGGTACCAAAGGATAAAGGTTGGTCCAACAATCCACGCATTCTGCAAAATAGATGCCTTACTAGGAGGTCTATCTAGGGGCTGCCAAAATTCCTCCAAAGACACTACATGCCAACATGGGCGCCCCCAAGCTTCCCACCATAGATGCCATAATCTTCTGGCAAAGGAGCATTAGAAAAAGAGGTGCTCGCCATTCTCCTCATTGCCACGGTAGAGCATATAGATTGAGGGACCTTGAAATCCTCTTTTGGAGAGATTATCCCATGTAAGACAACGCTTATAGTAAAGAGTCCATACGAAGAAGTTACATTTTGGCTAAGATGCCGAGTTCTAGATTTTCTTGCCCCATTGGAAATCGACTTCCCTAAAACATTTTTTGGTCAGCTCCTGATATCCAGAAGAGACTGAGTACAGCCCACTAGAATCTCCTCCCCAAGCCAAAGTATCACTCTCACGCAAGGAGCTACAACCTCTAGTAGCAAGGAGTTGTGATAGTTCCATCTAATTTTCCACAGTCCCTCCAGCAGCCAGTCAGATTCATTCTTCCATTTATAAGCAATAATAGTCCCTAGATTATAAGCTTCTTTGTAATGCTCAATAGTATCCCACCTAGCAGCACGAAATGCATCATACAGGGCCTGCAATTGGGGATGAGAGAATAGGAGAGGTGGAGCTCCATTTCGAGAATCTTCCCAAAATAACATCTTCGCACTGTTGTTACAAATCCAAAAAAGGCTAGATTACACCAAGGAAGCTCCTAGTTTGTGGGTGCTCCACACCATAGAACCTCTTCCCACAATGGGAAACCTTGGAATCTCTGAAGGGTGAACCCCAGGGAAATATTACACCGATAGGATACGGGCCCATAGCTGGGATTGGTTGGTGCACCACCGCCAGTACAGCTTCGCAGCAAGAGCTTGGCTAGACAGGATAGCTGATCTAAGCCCCAGGCCCCCCTCCTTCTTAGGCCTACACACAGTGTTCCAATTAACTAAGCTCCAATTAGAATTATGAAGATTTCCGCTCCAAAGAAATTGCCAAGAGAGAGCATCAAATTCTTGTAGAAAATACATCGGGGCAGCCTAGACCATACTATGGTAAATGGGCAGCGCTTGAATAACTGACTGAAGGAGAATCACCTGACCCACCATCGAGAGCCACTGGTGGGTCCAATGATTGAATCTCTATCTCAATTTATCCAAAACATTTTGCCAAAAAAGCCTGGGCTACCTACCGACCACAATGGGAAGCCCCAAATAAGTCACCGAAAGAGGCTGCGTCTGAAATCTAAAGATAGCAAAAATCCTACGCTAGATAGAAACATGAGTATTAAAGAAAAAAATGGAAGATTTATGCTCATTCAATTTCTTTCCAAAAGCCGCTAAATAGGTGTCTAAAGTACATCGAAAAGCTTGCGCCTCCCTAATATGGGCTTCCCCTGCCAGAATGGTGTCATCCACAAATTGTAGGTGGGTCAAATTGGAAACCCCATTACCCCACTGCCATCCATGAATCAGGTTCTACGATGCCTGATATTTTATAAGCCAGCCCAGCCCCTTAGCCAAGATAATAAACAGATAAGGGGATATCGGGTCACCTTGGCGAAGACCTCTAGAGGCCCCGAACAACCTGGATGGCATCCCGTTAATGAGGACTGAATAAGATGGCATAGTAACACAACTCAACACCCATCAAACCCACTCCTAACTAAATCCAAAATCCAGGAAGATTTTCTGCATGAATCTCTAGTCAACCTTGTCATAAGCCTTAGCCAAGTCAAGCTTAATAAACATAGCTCTCTCCTGTGCACTGCTCATAGAGTGGATTGCTTCCAAAGTAATCACCACTCCATCCAGAATCTGCTTCCCAGCCACAAAGCCCCTCTATTCCTCTAAGATGATCCTAGGGAGCCAAATTTTGAGCCTCTCTGCTATGAGCTTGGTGATTATTTTGTAAACCATATTACACAGCGCAATAGGCCTAAAATGATCCATCTGATTTGCCTGTTCCTTCTTCGGGATCAGCACCAGAAAAGTTGTATTCATTGCTTTGAGCATCTCTTTGTTCTGGTAAGATTCTTGCACGACTTCCACTAGATCCTGACTAATAATATCCAAGAATTCTTGAAAACACTCAGCTGAGAATCCATCCAGACTAGGCGCTTTACCTCTGCGCATAGTGAACACAACTTTTTTCCACTTCCAATTTAGCAATCAGCTTCAGGAGCGCATCATTCATTTCTGGCATGATGATGGGAGGTATGCAAGACAAAACCAAATTTTCCTCTAGATCAGCTATAGGTGCCATGCTAGTTATAAGCTCTGAATAAAAATGAATTGCTTCCTTAGAAATGGTGGGAACGGATGAAATACGAGTCCCATCCAAGCCCACAAGAGAAGCTATATGATTCCTATTGTGCCTTGCCTGGATAGACTTATGAAAGAATGTGGTGTCCTTGTCCCCTTCCTGGGGCCAATCAATTCAGGCTTTCTGGTTCCAAAATATTTCTTCCTAAAGTTCCCACTCATTAAGAGTACTCAAAGCCCCAAATTTTGCCCTACAAAGATCTTCTGACAAACCAAAATCATGAATCTATCTAGTAATACTATCCAGCCTATCTTGTGCTTTCTTCTTCATAGCATTAAGATTACCAAAATTATTCTTGTTCCACACCAAAAGCTTCCTTTTGACATACTGAAGCTTTTTGGAAAAGGAGAACATGGCCATGCCATATTCAGGACCACCTTGCCTCCACCAATGGGCCATTAGAGTATGAAGAGATGAATCCTGAAGCCACATTAGTTGAAACTTAAAGGGAGGTTTCTTGGGCTAGTCAATGAAATTGGTTGTGAGCTTAATGGGCCAATGATCAGACCCTCTCCAATCCAGGATTTCAGATGCAATAGAGAAAGCACTAGATAGCCAAAAGCAAGATACTAAAAATCTATCTAAGCACTCTGAGATAGCTTCCTTACCTGATCTCCTGTTGCTCCATGTGAATAGCCCATTGATGGGTTTAACATTTGAAAGGCACAGCCGATCCATATTCTATCTAAGAAGCTCAGACAAAGGGTCTAAATGAGTTAGCCCACCCCTTTTCTCCTCTAGACTAAGGACAACATTAAAATCTCCATTAATGATCCACGACAAGTAAGGAAAGCGGCTTCGAACATGATCTAAATGTTCCCATAACTTAAGCTGTCAATGGATATCCATAGGTGCATAAACATTAGTGACCATTATCAGCTCTTCTATATCAGGGGAGGCTATAATCATAGAAATCATCGAGATATTAGCCATCCACTGGAGAGGCGTGAGCTTCCCCAGATCCCAATAGATTGCTAAACCCCTAGCACTACCTATGGCACCAATACACTGACATTGCCCAAAAGCCCAAAATTTGGGCATACAGATAAACATAGCCTCTACAGAAAGCTTGGTCTCTTGGATACATAGGATATTCGGAGAGTGTTCAGAGATCAACTTCCACACAGCTTTTTGTCTGGGGGTACTATGCAGCCCCCTTACATTCCATGACAGCACTATCATTGAGTGGATTGGGTAAAGTGTTCATCCAAGGTTTTAACCACTCTTGATTCTACCAATAAATCCCCTATGAGTTTGATTCTCTCTTGGTCCTTCCTGCATCCCAGTTTAGAAGGTGTGGAGAAGTAGACTTTCTTGAATGGTCTCTGCATTAAACCCAATGCATCCGACACTCCCTTATCTTTCCTGGTGACACCCATGTCTTTGACCAACTCAGCCCAACTACAATCCTTGTCCTACTATGCCGCAATATCTACCAAGTTCCTATCCTCTGGTGCAATCACAATCTCCTAGCACGGCTGGATCACCATGTCTTGGGATTCACTGAGTACAGAACAATTTTCTTCTCGCTCTGAGGGTCCTCCCACCTCCACCAATGGAATGCCATCTTCAATGGCCATACTATCCAAAGCTTCAAACCTATTAAAGCTCATCTCTAGAGCTCTATCTTGATTCCTGCGCTTCTAGCCACACCCTTTCCCATGGCAACGGACTTGGGTGAAGCCCTCCTTGTCTAGGCCAATATCTTCATTTGAACCCAAAGTTGAACTAGCCAAATTTGGGTGGGCTTTAGCATTCACAACACTTCCTTGCTGGTAATTAGAGCTTCCCAATTGGGCTAGCTGGCCTGACTCTTTTCCTACCTTGGGATTTGTCCCTTTGAATCTCACAGCCTGAGGGCATTGACGGTGTAAGTGGCCATATACATGGCAGATCCTACAGCGAAATGGGATAGCTTCATAATCTATTTGCTGGACCCAAGATGAAGCCCCTAAATAGATTTCCATTGATTCAGGTAAAGGATTATTTAGATTGATTTCAACACAAATTCTAGCATAGGAAATAAGATTTTTGTCTAATAATTGATGTGCTATGGTAATTGGCGTTCCCAGTAAGGCGGCTATTTGACGTAGGATATCTTCTTTCCAAAATTCCAGGGGGAGTCTCAGGAGACAGACCCATACACGGACACGGGCTGGCAAATCCTCCACCGAATTAAACCCAGCATGCCAAGGTTTGATAAACAAACCTATTCGATCATAAAATTAGGGCTCTCCCTCGAAAATACAGTTCTTGTCAGCTATAGAGGAGAAATTAACCACAAAATAACTATTAACAACCAATATAATATCTATGTTCCCCTCTACCTGCCAGGTGCGCCTCATCCAAGCTTCCAGGGCCGACTGAGATATTTGAATGCCCATAAATTTATAAATTAGGGCATGAGCCGATAAGTACTCAACATCCTCCTTGACAGTTTCTTGAGTAAGCACCAGAATCGCTCTGTCCTGGCTACGTGGGAAACAACCATTTACCTTAGCCAGTTTGGGTCGCTCACTGAAATAAAATGATTCCCTCACAAGGGGATCCTCCTCCTACTCCAACCACAGCTCACCTGAGCCCTCTCCAGGGCCGTGGTTCTCCTCTCCTCCATTCGCAACCATCAACCTAATTATTTCTATTAAATTGATTCATAAAAATATTCACTTATTTTTATAATTTTATAAAATATAAACCATATTTATAATAAACATACATTCAAAAATGTTTTCTTTATACTTGTAGGTATTTAGTTGCATTGAACTTCTTATAAATATTCAAAAACATTTTTCATGTAATTTTTTATAATCATAGAGTATAAATATTGAGAGGAAACATATCCCCAAAACATAGAAATTTATTATCACTAGTGATTTCCAATTAGGTGTCTAATCTCTCCAACAAAACTTGGACTCTGTCACAAAGTTGTAAAACATTTCTAGAGAGGTACAAATTTATGTTGAGGATGCGGGTTTGCATGTCATGCTTCCTACTATTCATGCGATGTCCTTTGTTTCGGTGGTGGTATTGGATTTGATATTTTTATGGGTTGCACTCTATATAATTTCCTAAAATTTGTGGAATAGTGGGGGAAAATGTTAAGCCTTGATTATGGTTCTCATAATCTTATATTTTGGAAAGGTAAAAGGGAAGAGCATATTTTGGGTAAGTGCACAAAGTTGGGGGACAAAAAGGCGTTACCCATGGACTTTATTTTCCTAAAATTTTAGAAAATTAAACTTGTATAGATGATTTGAAATAGCTACAATCAAATTTTGAAGATGATATAAGAACATGAATTGCAACACTTCAAGTGTAGTTTATAAAACACTATTTTATTAAAAAATGATTAATTATAACTAGGTCAAAAATCTAAAATTTGAATAGGAACTCCAATTTTTTTTCAAGAAAGCAGAATGAATAGATGGTTGCATGGCCCACCATTTTTAGGGTATCATTTAATATTATTTGAAATATTTTGGTGAATATTTAAATAGGATCTTATAAATTATGACCTATATTTTTTAATATATTATTAGTGAATATTTTATTATTAAATAGATCCTGAAAACTGATAAAAAAATAGATAGTTGGCTATGTGGCCCCCGTAACTACCTACAAAAAATGATTTTTTTTTTTTTTTTGAATGTATGTATAAATATGCCTAGTTTATAACCATATAATTTTTTTTTCACTTGGATGAATGAAAAATAAATTATATTAACACATATAGGCAATATATTTGTAGCATGTGGTGGTCTAAAAATACTATAGTTAGAAATCAACATACTTTATAATCTTAAAATAGTCTAAAATTTTAAAAAACATATATTTGAAGTGGAGAGCATGCTCATCATCAGGTTGATAATTATTTGAATTTGGTTGATGAAATTCCCAATGCATTTGGAAATGGAAATTGAAATTTGTTGTTTTCTATCTAAACTCTGAGACTTGGCTATCGAATGATAGGTCCAAGCCTTTGGCTTAGGAATCCAAGCCATTTTTGAGCCAAAAGGCTTTATTTTTTTAATTCAAATTTGAATAATTTATGTGCTATGAGAAACACATATGTGTTCTTAAATTTTTCATGAAAAAGTAGCATAACATGTAAACGAAGCCAATATTTACATGAAGCTAATATTTACATGCATGAAAAAGCATTGTAAGTATATTTTTACATTTATTTCCTTGTACTTTAAATTTATTTTAGTAAATATGAAAAATTAGGGTCACTCTACATCTGATAGAGTTGGTCTTATAGTTATATACCTAACGATGTGGAAAATATGTTTTTAGAATGTAATCTAGTCAGTACATAGGAATTTTTAGGGTCTAAGTATTTAACATAGGGATTTCAAGGCATAAATTTTAAAAAAATTGTTCATTTTTTTGTAAACATATAGTCATTTTTTGGTTTTTTTTCCTTCTGGATTGTTTCCTAGCATTTCTACAAGTCCTAGGTTTGTCAAAATTGAATTTTTAAAACAATCACTTTGAACTTGATCCAAAGTGGTATGATTGGGGTAGCATAAGTCAGATTGATGACCTTCACACATCGAATGATCACTTTTTGTTAATTTTACTTTCTCATCATCCCTCACTCATCCATGATCACATCCTACTCATCCCTCATCAACCCTAATCACTCTCTCATCATTCCTCATTATCCCTACTCACTTTTTCATTTAGCCTTATCATCTCTAGTCATCTATAATTACTCCATTATCATCCATAATCACTCCTCCATTGACCCTCATTATCCCTCATCATTTCTAATCATTCCCTCATCATTTAATGTAATAATATACTATAAAGGTATATTTTATTCTAATTATTTGTTGTTTGATCCATTATAATATAAATTAACTCCTTTATAGGACTTGTTTTTTTGTCATTACCCTTTTGTGATAGTCAATTTTATTATCGAATGAATTGGATGATCTTCAAAATTTATATTCAAGTAACATAAGTACAATAAAAAAATAGAGTCTAGATTTTAGTTCATGGAATTATCTTTACTGTGTAGCTAACTAGATGAAACTTTATTTGGTTCAACCTTTGGTAGATTGGATCATAGGATAGAAATTAAACACAAATATCATGTATTATAATTTTATAATTATAAGAAGATTTGAATATATGAAAATTTATTTAGTGTTTCCCATTTATGTATGACTTGAATATTGATCAGGGTCACACATGCACTCCTTGTGTGTGTAGTGTATCCCAATTATTTTATCTCTTGTATGGAAAATGAACATTTATTCATGTTATCATAAAAATGTGTTTCTATAAAATGTCATACACTAGTTCAACTTGTTGTTCATCATATGTTTTAAAATGATTAGGATGTCATCAATGTAGATTAAAAAAATGACATAGTTAAAGGGCCTGAGGATATCATTGAACATCTCACTGAATGAATTCACTATATAAGCTAACCTTAAAGTCAATACCAATTACTCAAGAAATCCCTCCTTTATTTTTAATACTATATTCCAACCATCTATCCGTTCAACATGAATATGATAATATCCAAACTTAACATTAATTTTGGAAAATACTTCTACACCATGAATATGGAATAAAAATACTTTAATATTTATATGAGGATAATATTTATTCACCTTAATATTACTAATATTTTTTAATTTTTTTGAAACCTCATGTCCCATCCTTCTTTGGTGCAAGCATAATTGGGCTTCTACAAGGCAATGATTTGGGCATGATGTGTCCATTATCACTGATTTCATCGATCTACCATTAGATTTATTCATTCTCTAGAAATTATATTTTGTATAAAGAGGTTTGAGGTAGAGGTAGTTAAAGGATAAAATTAATAGTATTGTTTACTGTACAATACGCAGGAGCATATTTAGGTGACTGAAAGATGTCTGTGTATTCATCGAGTTTATGGTTTAATTATTATTGTACAAACCAAACTATTATATGGTGTCATAAGTATTTTATTACATTTAATTCTTACCAACAAGAGTATACTTATTACTATAACTATCAATATTATTGCACTTCATAGCACTAATGACTGAAAGCTTATGAACTAACTATGATATATGGCATTTCAGATCATGACAATCGATGACAAAATTTCAAAGATTTAATTCATAAACTAAATATCAATGGAAAATATATGGTTTTCCACATGAAAAACATCACATACTTATAATGGTGATATGTCACAAAGGATTGCATCTTTAAAAGGTTTAATTTTGTACACAAGTGGCAGTACTAGATGTTCCATTTCTCAAGGCCTACATTAGAGAATACAATAGCATATGGTTATGGATGATGAAGTGACACTACTATAAAATATGCTTTAGGAGAAATTAAATTATTTTGACATCCATTGGAAATGATGAAGTGTATTGGTTAACCATTAATCTACATTTATTAATAAAAAAAAATTAATTCATATATTTTCTTCTTAGGGGAAGTAGAGATATTTTTAATATTGACCATATCATTGGGTTCATTATATATTATGTACCTACCTTTTTATAGTTCTAAATAACTTATACCCGCTTCCTCAATTTGTGCAATTAGATAGATCATAGTGTAACATTCCTCAATGGATTGAATATTGAAGTTATGAATTAAGCACCACTTTCCAATATTGGACTAATTGTTCTAATCATTTGAAAATTATATTCTGCTATACGATATGATGACTCAATAAAAAGACATACAAATAGAAGTCCTTCAATTTAATTATTCAAAACATTAAATATCCTCATCTGGACAACAATTTATTGGTTTCAAGAAATCATATATCTTGGTGATACTCATATTTACTACCCATTTTTGGTGATATGGTTGTTTTAATTTCTTCTTATTTTATTGAAGATCTTCAATTTTAAATTACATCATTTATAAAAGGCTCGTATTTTTCATAGGTGTTGAATATTTATGTTTCTTGTTTACCTCCACATCATTTTGATCAATATGTCTTATATTTTATGCTAACACTCAACTCCCCACTTGTATCTCCTAGTATTGTTAAACCCAAACATAATACCTCTATCCATTTTGACCACCAATTTAATGAAAAATATACTAATGTCCTAAAAATTAGACTCATTTTAGCATATTGCTATAAAAAACCTAGTATATCATTTTAGTTTATTCAAACAAGCCCTTTTTTTTTCATACTTATATGGTTTCTCCCACTCAACCCATAGTTTTGATAAGCTAATGTTGTCCATTTATTGTATAATGTTTTGTTTGAATCTAGTTGTAGGGATATCCATAGGATAAAAAAGTATATTATGATAAAGGAACCACACAAATTAAAAAAATACAAATAATATATAGGTTATATTTAAAATTATAAACAGTGCCAATCTAAAAAGTAGGCATGTAGAAATTACCCATCAAGTTCAATTCACCCCCAATATTTTTCATATTAGTGATTGTAACTAAAATTATATTTTTTATATATCACATATGTTTAAATTTTTTTCAATAGGTATTTCACCTTTATAGAGTGCCTAACCAACCTTTCATAAATGTTTTGATAGATGTTGCACTACTTGAAATGATCATTTGATATACATAATTAAAGGAGTTATGTATGATCATTTGTAAAGGTCATTAAAGGAGATAAATATGATCATTTGACAAACATCATTAAAAGAGGTAAATAGTGTGGTTAGTTCAATAATAAAAAATACAAAATAATTAAACCATGTTCAAATTATTACCTTCCTTCATTATTTCATGCCACATATTTAACTCTTTATGCTATCCCAAGGATTTTGTACTCTAATTTTTGTTACTCATTCTATAAACATGGTCTATTATTTTGAAGTACACGTGTCTATTTTATATAGATTTCATAACCTTTGCAACTTAAATTAGTTCCATTACACAGCTTTCAATATGAAATGTCAAAAATAATACTACTTAATCCTTGTCAACCATGCCACTAAAAATCCAAGAATTCACACCCTAAAATATCATATTTATTTCGATATATATGGGTGATAATAATTTATTATGCAGGAAATCATATTCTAATAAAATTTTCCTCTGTGAACTTGTGTATTCTATTTTACATCTATATTTTAAGATCTTGTTGATCTAACAACCCTCTTAACACCTTACATTTCCATGTAATCGAACCATTGTTAGAAGTGGTCCATATAAATCCTCATCAGGATATGTTATTATTCTAGTTTTCAACTTATTATAAGACTCACAAAATATGGAAATATCCATACATGATAATTTTATGGTTGAAATTGTTGTAACTTGTATTTATTCCAATTATCTACCTAAAATAGATTGATTAAAATTAAAAATTCACAAAGATAATAATAACTTCTAGAATAACCATGTGTAACTCAAAAAATAAAATAATTTCTATTCATACAATTAGTTATAACAAAGTGAAAAGGATAAGGATAATTATTTTTGTAAGAGAAATTGATTCTAAAAATTTATTACATCAAAATAACTAACTTAAAAATTTAACATGAAGCTTTGCCTTATCATCCCTTCATTTCTCTACCTAATTTGTCATAGGAAACTATTCAACTTTCTATTTTCGTTATCTACTTGCATGAATATTTATAAAATATGAAATATATATGTCTCACATATATAACATCTAAAAAACTTGTGAAATAGTTTTTTTAATCCTTTAATAATAATAAGTCTTTCTATAAGGAAGAGTGATATATTTAATAATACCTTAATCGATTTTATTGACTAACAAAGACCCAAAGGTCTTAATAGCAAGAACATATCAAGAAGAATGAAGAAGAAATTAAGCTATTAAACCCATCGTCAAGTTATTGTATAGAGTGATTAAGGAAGAGGAGAGATAAGGATGGATTGAGTGGATATGATGATGGAGTAATTAGGGATGAGGAAAGATGGTGGTGGTCAATTGAGGAGTGATTAGGGAGGATGACAATGTGATTAGCGATGATGAGGGATGGTGAGGGTTAATGAGGTAGTGATTTAAGATAATGAGGGATGAGGAAGGATAGATAAGAGATGATGAGGGGTGATAAAGTAGTGATTAGGGGTGATTATGTATGGTGAAGGTCAATGAGGGAGTGATTAGGGATGATGAGTGATGAGGAGGGATTAGGAGGGAGTGATTAAGGATGATGATGTATGATGAAGTGGTGATTTGGGTTTATGATGAAGTGATTAGGGATGATGAGGGATGGTGAGATCTAATAAGGGAATGATTAGGGATAATTATGGAGTGATTAGAGATGATAATGGATGGTGAGGGTCTGTAAGGGTGTGATTATGGATGACAAGGGATAAAGAGGGAGTGATTAGGGATGATGATAAATAGTCAAGGTCAATGAGGGAATAATTAGGGATGATAAGGGAGTGATTAGAGATGATGAAGGAAAGTGAGGTTCAATGAGGGAGTGATTAGTGATAATAAAGAATTAGGAGACAGTGATTAGGGGTGATGAGGGATGAGTAGGAAGTGATAATGGATGAGGGAGGAATAATGAGCAAGTGACATTAACACAAAGTGGTTGTTTGATATGTGGAGGTCATCGATGTGATGTATGCTACCCCAATTACACAACTATAGATCAAGTTAAAAGTGAATGGTTTGAAAACTTTAGTTTTGAAAATCATATAACTCATAAAAATGTTAGGAAGTAATCTAGAAGGCACAATAACCTAAAAATGATTATATTTTACCAAAAATGGAAACTAGTTTCAAATGTTATGCCCTAAAATCCCTAGTTTCAATATTGAGACTTGAAAATGCCTAATTACTAACTAGATTGGACTTTAAAAAATTATTTTCCATATCAGTAAGGTATGCAACTATGAGACCAACTCTATCAGATGTAGATTGACCCTAATTTATAATATTTACTAAAATAAATTTAAATTATATACTTAATATTTAGAGAAGTAAATATTAGGTACATGTATGCATTATTAGGAATGCATTTATGTTATTAGGAATGAGTACGCATTCATATGTTTAGTGGTTTTGAGATTGAATTCAAATAATTTGTATGTGTTATGACCATCATGTGTATGCATTATTGTCATAACACCTAAACCTTAATATAAATGCTCATGAAATTGTCCCCCAATTCCATGCACATACCCTTTTTTATCCCTTGACCATTAGGGATGGGAGAATGGATTATTTATTCAACTTTATTATTTTTAAGTTGTATTTGTTAAAATAAATAGAATTACAATGTTTAGACACTCCATTTTGGCTACATCTTGTGTCTAACTAGATATCAGACTAATTTCTAGTAAATAATGTCAATTAAGCCTAAAAATCACCCAAATACCAAAATTTGTATAACCATTAGATGTAAATTCCTAGAATAAAATTGGGAAAATCCATATTTAGGTTATTACCCTATATGCAATGATGACCTCTCATTAATTTATTCCTAGTCAGGTTGTGACCAAGAAAATTGACATTTTAGACCAATTGAGTGGGGCACATAACAACCTTCTAAGAAGGGCCAAAATATTAGTGATATTCACTTAATTGATTAAATACAATTATATGCATAAGGGAAAGAAACATATTCAATTATTATATATCTAAAAATATAAATTCAAAAATGCAAAATTTTAGGCTTTGACATTATCAAATTATGTCACCTTGAAAGTTGGTAAGCACTTAAAAAGTCAATTAAAACAAACATCTAAAATGTCAAGACATGTATATTGATGGATACACTATTTAGGATATTAATGGAAACATTTAAAGCCTTTTTCCTCCAAAATTGGGCCAAATTATGAACCACACATCTAGATATTCAATTGAACAATCATGTTTGAAACTCCCCATTTCAGGAAAACTATAAATATAACTACCATGACCATATTAAAATAATATTTTATATGAACACTTACTATGTATAATTTGAAAGAGGAGCTTCATACAACTAACTCTTGCCAAATGCAAACCACACATGAAAAGAATCCATTATTCAACTAACTCTTGCCAAAATGTCACCCACAAAATAATAACATCGATAAAGAATCCATTATTCATACGCTGAGCACAAGCCACTCTCATGCCAACAATTAAGTCTAATTGTCAAGGATGGTGAAGGTGTTTCATTTTTTATTCTTGTTGCCTTTTGTTTTTTTTGTTACTATGCTCACCCTAGGTTTTGAGCTTAGAATTCTAGATTTTGTTTAGATGTTTTTGTTTATCCACTAACAAGTTAAACTAACATTTTCCTTGTAATCATATTATACATGTTTGAATTCATAGTGGGACCTACCCCCGCCCCCACATTAATCCTAAGATCACTTTATCACTTTGAAAAAACATAAAAAGTTGGTTTTTGACCTTGTTTATAGCTTGTTTTCTCTATATTTTTGGGGTTCTGTTTGACTACACTTCAATGGGTTTACACCTGGGTAAAAATGACTTTATCAGTTATATTTATCTATGTAATCAATAAATTCACTAATTTTTTTGAGAAATTGGTGACTTCATGTAAAATAATTGGTGATTTTTCCCTACTAATTGATAACTTTTTCAAATTATGAGTCTTGCAGGTTTCTAGATTTTCATAAAAATTAGTGACTTCATATATTTTTCCTAATAAATGGAATATTTTCACTAAAATTTGATGAATTCATAAAATATTACATTTTAAAATATTTTCCCATTAAACAATGACTTTGAATCCTATTGAATGATGACTTTGGCTTGTGACAAAAAAAATTAAGAGCTTCAAAAGTCAAGTATTTTGCCTTGATCTTACAAACTAAACAAATAAAATGAATCCTATATTGTTTGATGGAGGGTACTAGGTGAAAATATTAGTTTTAGAACACTAAATAAAAATTTTAAAGAACTTTTATTAAGTTTCAAATAAATTTTAAACTTCAAAATTTGGTGTTTTATAGAAATTTCACATTTTGATTTTAGTGTTTAACAAGTTTAATTTTCACACTTTCATTTTCGCATTTTAATTTAGTAATATTGTTTGAAGTTAAGTCACACATATGATCTCCCCTATTTAAGGTGACTCAAAAATGTGACTAAAATTTATATTTATCATAGCCCAAAGAAATGTAGTGTATGCTCTCTCCTTGTTCTTAAGGAGTTGGATGACTAAAAAATGATTGCTTTCTTGTTTTATTTTATTTTTTGTCTTATGAATGGGAGTTAATTTCCTTCTTTCAATTTATTTAGTTAGGTTTTGACCTATGGTTTCATATATTAAATTATTAGCAACCCCACTTATCCATTGGGGTACATAAATTGAGCATACTATCTATTAGGATAGACATTGAGTGGCTAACCTGACTATTTGGAAGGGGTCTCAAGTCATGCATTAATATAGACATTAGAATTCACTAAATAGTTCATGGATAAAGAGATTTTGAAAGTGAAAATAACCATTCATAACAAGCTGGATGGTTTGAATCCATTGATGGATATATTATTGTGCCCAAGTGTTTTAGGTACTTGTTGGCCATCTAGAAAAGCCAATCAAAAAATTTATTATAATTGACCCCACTTATCATATATTATCCCTTAAATACCAAGTTAATTTTGTGATTTATGTTCCATGCCACATATAATTTATTAAGAGTTAAATGAGGGACAATCACTCTGTATGTAATAAAAAATGTATCAAGTCTATAAATCAATCATTATCTGGAGAAGATAGATCATACTTACATTTTCAATTGGGGATACATTAGATAATTGGGAACATGACCAATATGTGGATCCAATACACCCAATTAGGGGATATATTATCAAAAAAATAACACTAAGGAGGCTTCCAAATCCTTCAGTCAAGCACAATCATTAAATAACCCTAACTAATCCCTATGTTTTCATATTCACTAAACTAATAAAAAGTAAAGAAAGGTCTAATCTAGTGCTCACCAAAGCTTATGGTATAAATTGGGGGTAAAAAAAAAGTAAACATGCATAGAAGACATATACTCACATCAATGTATATGAAATCCTAATGCATGGAAGAGAAGTACAAATGCTTATTTATCTACTCTTACAAAGGAGGAACAAATATAGGAATACTTACCATTGAAGAAGATCCTGTCAATCATTAATCTCTCCCTTGGTCAAGGTGTTTCATGAGAGGTTGTTATGGTATGTAAGGATGAAAAACATAAACCAGATCTAGGATACAAAACCTATAAATGCATCCAAAAGACTTATTCACAAGAAAATATTTATATCTCCAAAGAAATTATGAAACCCTAAGCTTGTTCCTCAAGTCGAATAATGTATAAGCATATGTGAAATAGCTCTTAATTCTTCTTCTCTTCTCTAAATAATGGTAAAATGATCTTGTATATACAACTGGATTTAACCCTAAGCCCTTCTAAAAGTTTTGACCAACAAAATTTACATAGTCGACCTAGTATTATTATAGACAAAAATTCAATAGGTCATGGGTAAATTTGGCCAAGAGCTAACCTAAACCCTAAATTAAATTCACTGATAAGTGTGTAAGGTTGACCTAGTTGACCTAGTACTACAAAAATTTGAAAGGGGTTTTAGGTTAGGAAAAAGAGACAGAAGGTGGCAAATAATTGGACGAGTATACAAGAGACAAGACAAAACTTAGGGATATGTTTTTTAGGAGACAAGTGTGTAGAAAACAAGTGGAAAAAGGGAAAACAATCTTAAGAATCACCAATGGTCTACCCACCCCTTTCCCGATGTACCCCTTAGGGAATACACTTAGAGAGATTGAGACTCAATGTGTTGCTACAAGATAAAGAGCATCAGTAAGTACTAAAAGTTTGAAAATATTATGTGTATACATATGCCCCACTCAAAACTCATCACGTGTCATGTAAGTGCAACATGAGATGGTGCTTCAGGAATAGAATATGATGAAACATAACAATTATGGTAAGTAAAATATAGTAAAGAACAAATAAGATAAATTAAAGGATAGAATTGAAAAACACATACCTTTACTTACATTAGTGTTGTATATAAAGAAGGAGACTACAAAAGATGTGAAGGAATCCAATGTGAGAAACATTAGGAGAACCTATAGAGATTACTGCAAAAAATAGTGAAAAATAAAAATATTTGAAATATAGGCATATAGTAATGGACACAATTCTCTAAGGTGTCATGATTCCAGAACTTTTTACAATTTGAAAAATGAGTTAGTAAAAACAAATATATGATCAAAACAAAGAATCTAGTGATAAATATTTGAAAGGTAAATCGCTGTGAATAATAACGTTAAATAGGGTGAAAAGAAAGTCATTTGCTACTATTTAACATATTTGGAGAGAAAAATAGAGCTCTAAGAGACCAAACAAAATCCAAAACAGCCAAGATGGTGAGGAGATGATAGCTGAGATTAGGAAGATGCCTATCTGCCAAAGTGAATACAGCACAGGTAGGCAACTGAGAATTTTAAACTTGTTTTGAGTATTTTATTGAAAATTAAGTGTTTTTGATAAATTTTTAATTTAGACCATTTCTATAAATTGGAATGAATTGCACAAGGTTTCTAAGGGTAATAAAGACCAAATAGGGAAATGGGTTGAAAGGAATGAGAGTAATAAATGCTAAAGCCATTTATTACAAGTAGGAAAAATAGTCACCAATCTAAACCAATGAGGTTGACCTAATTCACCTAGCAGGTTAAAAATATTGATTTCACTCTATCCACTTAGTAAGTGTGTGTCAACTTAGTTTGTTAGGTAAAGTGATGACTTAGCACCCATGTGCCAACTTAGTTGATTAATCTACTATGTCGCCTTAGTACCAAGGAGGAAATGAAAGGGTCAACTTAGTAGAGTAAGTCCACAAAGTTGATCTAGTACTATTTGATCAACATAGTATGTCACTAAGTGGTTACTATAGTTATAAAATGTAAGAAATTAGCCAAAATAATATGTGTAAGGCCGGTTTTGACTGAGTAAGCACTAAAATGGACAAGTAGGCTAATAATAGGTGAAATTGGTCAAAAATGGATAAATTAAGGCAAATTAGGTTTGTTTTTCTCAAAATTTAAAAATAATGTATTTTTATTATAAGTTACATGGAGGTCTAATACATATTTATTATGTGATCATTACATGGGTGTCGTAGATTCTATAAATTTATGGATATAACATGGATACTAGACCTATTTGAGCAGTTGATAATGGATGACTCAGCTAGGTTATTCATACTTGGCATATGAGGCATCATGGAGATGTGCCAATTGATGCTAAGTACATATCTATTAGTCATTTTCCTAAGAGCCTAGGAGCACTTGATTAATAACTTTAGGTGGGTGGTGGATGGGGATACTATCAAGGTAGGTATCATGCTAGAGGATGTCCATGCTTTACTTGGACTTCCCATAAGAGGAACACTAGTGATCATAAAGATACCAGATGGGCAAGAGGAGAGATTAGCATTAACCCAATGGGTGACATGCTCAGATAGTATATATTTATGGCTATAAATGAGCTTTCTTTATGTGTATGTATCTCAAATTATTGATATATAAAAGGTGGTGATATTAATTATGACAACATGAGTGTTATGTCACAAGTTAGATGGTAAGGCACCAGTATATGTGATAACCTTGTGCTAGTCTATTTTAGAGCAAGGGGAACTATATAATTTGGATTGTATCATCTAGGTTTAGCTCATGTATGATATGTATAAGATGATATCTAGAAGATAGAAAACCATGGGGATAGTTATATTAGTGAGTGCTTGGATATATGAGAGGTTCTTGATGTACTGACTAGTTGGGTTGCCCTATATGGTCAATAATCAGTTCCCTCATATACAAATATGGAGGTAAGATCAGAAGGCACATATTTAGAAAGGACTATCTGAGGAATCTATGTACAACATGGCTAGGCCATGAGATAGACATGATAAATCCAATCCTTATAGATGGATCAATGTATTTGTGTACCTTTGTATCAAAAACACTTGATATATATAAAGGTTTTGTATGTTGATAGTTAAATGCTAATATTGTATTTTTTTATTGTGGTTGTGTTTATGGATATATGGATATATTTATCTTTATAACATGTATGTTTATTTTATTGTATATGATATAGGAAATATATGTGTTGTGTTTTCTCTTCTAGCATTATGTAGTACACATGCATGGTTAAAAAGAAATAGGTAAAAAGGGCTTGGTAAAATATAATCAATCAAAAAAAAATATACTACACACTATTTCATGTTGGGAAATGTGTAATAACAAGAAATGACTAAGTCTAAGAAACCAAAAAGTGGTAAATAGAGGGAAAAATGTTATTTTTAAACCATGAAAGAGCTTTCAGCATCAAATTAAAATAAGTAAAATCACACTAAATCATGTTGGAAAGTATGAACATAATATAATAAAATGAAAAGTACGTGAAATAATAATGGTAAAATAAATCAATTAATTCAATCAATCATACTAAATAATGTTGGGAAGTATAAAATAGAGATAAAATTGACAAAAAATGGTATTAAATTGATCATACTATTTCAAGTTGGGAAGTATGAAAAACATAACAAATGGTTAGATTCTTACATGCAATTAGAAAATAATAATATAAGAATGAAAGATTAAATATGTGAGCATAAAACATACTAGATCAATATGGGAAGCATGTCAATGACGTGTAACTTATAATCAATCATATATGTTCTCATATTTGGCACTTAGAATTTTATTGTGACTTGGATATTGGAAAATTTTGTGAAGAAGGTTAGGTTATATCTATTGTCTTACACTTCAAATCAGAAAGGTAATGCCAATGAGGTGAAAATAATTTGAAAATATGGTAAAAGATATGTTTGGAATGGTAAGTAGAAAATTGTGGTAATTTGTGAGGAAGGCCAAGTCCTATATGTGGTCTTACAATGTAACTCATAAATGGACTCCCTAGGAGAGTGATCATTGAGAAAAAAAATATTTTGCAAGGGGAAATATTATAATTTTAGGGAGTGATAAAAAGGGAATCTAAAAATCATAATGTATTCATCTTATGAGAAGACCTTAGAAGATATGAGGCATGCTAAGGACATGAGAAGACACTAAGTTACTATTGACCATCAATATACAAAGGATACATATTCACTATAGACACACAGTTGTATAGGAAAATAAATGTGCTACTAAGATCAACTCATGAAGTTCATTTTGAATAAGAAAATTAAAATGGACCTACCTCCCAAGATGTGTTACATGTTCCTCAGTACCCCTTACAGAGTTGTTAGTCTACTGAAAATATTGGGTACTTATGTGAGAAAGTAGGTGGCACTAAAATATTTTTTTATTCACATTTTCTAGTCTACTATCCTCCCACACCCTAAAGGACCTCAACTCTATTTTGAGGCCAATTGTAGAGTTTGTGCTTAGACTATAAAAAAGAGATGTGCTTAGAATTACATCTTTTAGTGTGATTTGACTTTTAAAAATTTGGAATGTTGCCTTTTTGGATCATTACATTTTGTTGAATGATTTGGATTTTGAATGTTTTTATGTCTTTTAATATTTATCCTTGATATGGATTTAGAATAACCAATCATGAGAGATAGAGTGATACACATGAATGAGCTATAGGCTTTGGCTAAAAGGAATCTAAGTAACCAAAGACAAGACTAACTAGAACACTTCGGCTTAACTATCAACCAACATGTTATCTCAAGTCTCAACCATGTATATTTTTATTTTTTGAAAGGGAAATAAAGGGGAAGAAAAGATATCCAAAGTGGATTGGTAATAGGAGATTATAATGAGATGAATTTTTTACTAACTGATCACATGGTAAAGAAGGAAGGACCAAAGGGAGAAAGGTTTGCATAACCAAGTCAGAATAATAATTATCCATGTTTATAAATATAAGATAGAAAAAAACCATGAAAATAGAATAAGGGAGTCTTAAAAAATAAAATAATAAAAATAAGGCAATGATAAAGAATAAATCCATAAGCAAACATAGTGACATCATAAGCAATATTGAGTATGGAACAAAATTCACCATGTAAGATAGATAAGAATTTGACACAATGTCAAATGATATATAACAAAGAGATAAAGATAAAATTTCAGCACATATCCAATCCAAAATTAAAATTTAATAACACCATACATGTGTTCATAAGTATTGATATATTTGTCCATACACATTATCCATAATATCTAATAAGTCTCTATGAAGTTGAATACAAACTGCAACTAATGTCTCATCGATCTTCAAAAAAATATGGGAAAATAATTCACATCTAATCTCTTCAAAGTAAAAGTTAGGAATACTTGAAGTATCATGTTGATGAAGGCTATCAGGCAAGGGATGCTCAGGAGAATTTATAGGATTGGACTCTACAGGAGATGAAGGAGCCATTGATGGGGAAGAAGCCATGCATGAGGGACTCACGGGTGGAAAAGGATTCAAAGGTGAGGGAATGTCTTTGGGTGAAGGATTCATAGGTGGATGTATAAGATGTGAATAAGGGACAACATGAGGAGATAGATCCATAAGAGGTGAAACTATGGGGGAAGAAGGGGGAGCCTTCTTATGAGAACAACCTATGGGAGGAACTATAGAAGGTGTAGGAATGGTTAAAAGGTGATCTTTAGGATACTTCTCAAAGATGTAGTAATGATCAGTTTGATGTGTACCACATTGGTTCCAAAATTAATATACCTATTTGTACTTAGGAATATACTCAGGTAATACATTTGGGGGAGGTATAGCCTTGTCTAAGGACTGGGGAGTAATATGATGTAAATTGTAAGGATATTATTGTAGCTTGCAAAAATGTGTGGATGAATGGTTATATATGTTATGGAAGTAACAGATACACCTAAGAGTAGTATTTGGAGGTGTACTCATAG
>JARHVA010003908.1:0-5000 GCA_037957365.1 Torreya grandis
CTGGTGGAACCACTTCTACTCTAGGGATGATGTCCATAGGTATGGTAGTTTGTTGGGTAGTTGGTGGAGGTGGTGAATCCAAAATGTTGATTTGTCTAGATATTCAAGTTGAGGTAGTATGTGGTGATTCTAAGACTTCTATGAGGGTATATAGGGATAAAAGAACCTCCTTGTTTTGGCTATCCAATGGAAGGTAAATTGAATCCATTACCTTGATAAGTGAAGTGGGAGAGGAATGGGTATATTGATTGATCGAGTTCTCATGGGTAGGTCTATTATGAACCATGTTGACCATGTGGGCATTATAAGATCATTTGGTCTAGGTGTCCTCAGTTTGATAGGGGCATGGTTGGGAAAAGGTTTCCTAAATATGTTAAGAGCTTGATTTTAAGAGGTATTGGGATTAAACAACATGAGTTCCCCTTTGTCGATAAGATTCTAGACAATATTCTTAAAAGTATTACATTAGCTAAGGTCATGTTCAATTACTTGATAAAAAGCACAAAGGTCATTCTCATTTTACCAAGTAGGTGTTGGATGAGAATAATCAAATTAATGGGGAGGTTTAATAGGCAAAAGTTGTACAAGGTTAGATTTTAGTAGCTTCTCTAGAATTGATGTGTAAGATTCTCCAAGTGGAGTGAATTATTTTTGGTTGCTTCAGTTTGGGTTCCTTAACATTTAGATTGGAGGTAATGGGAGAATTTTGTTGGTTGACATTGGGTGGAGGGGTGGTTTTAAGGATGACAACATTCATGGTTCCCCTAGTCTTAGTTTTGGTATTGGCTTGGTTACCATGTTTAGAGGAAGAGATTTCATTGGTCTTGAAGGTAGAGTTCTTATTTTGTAACTTCAATTTACCCTCATCTATGGTGTGATTTTATATATTATGTGCCATGTTAAAATCCTCATAAAAAGTTATGAAGATCTAGACATTTAGTGTAGAGGATATATGTTTTGCACAAACTCAAGTGAAGAGTTCTATAAGTTTAGGTTGAGTCAAGGAGAATGAAATTTGATTAATCAAGCTTTTCCAATAGGCAAAAAATTGGCAATGGAATCATCATCAAATTTCTTGATAGAATAGAGATTTGTGATATATACCTTATTGGAAATGTTAATGGAAAAGTGATCCAAGAAGACTTGTGATGGTTGGGTGAAAGAGAATATGGAATGCTTGGTAAGGGCACTATACCAGTCAAGTGTTGGACTAGATAAAGACATGGGGATGGTTTAGAGGATAAGGGAATCATTGTAACCAATCATATAGCATGCATTTCTAAAATCCCTAAGGTACTATTGGGGGTCTTCTTTTCTTTGAAATTTGGTAAATTTTGGAAGCTCCCATTGAGGAGGGTAAGGTTTAATAGGAACTAAAGGATGAATAGGCTCATTATAGATCTAATCATAAGATAAGTTGTTATGAGCTCCTATAATGGATGACTTGAGGTTGATCATATTATCCATAGCATTTTCATTAGGTTAGTTTGAGGTGGTGTACCAAAAGGGATGTAAGGTTGATATTATGGTTGAGGTTGGGAAATGTATGGGTAATTATTTGGTGGTTGGGAGGCTCTCACATATTAGAATGCATATGTTGGAGGTTAGGTAGGGTAGGTTGATGATAGTGGTTGGGTAGGGTAGGTGGATGATGGTGGTTGGGTAGTGGGTACATACCCTTTTGGGTTAGGGATGTATGCTAGATTAGGTGCAGTGGATACCTATTAAGGGGTTGCTATGGATTGGGTGTGCATGGTTGTTGGGTTAGTAAAATAGGGGAGCTATTGACCTTTGTTCTAGTAAGTGGTGAAGTGGAAGGGATAGGTAATGCTAAACTTGGTAAAGGGGTGTTAACCAACGAGCTAGGGTTGATAGAGGGAAGGTTGGTAGTGCTAATGTTAGGATCTCCAACTATAAATGGGTTATGATGTGTTAATGTTTGGTTAATTCTTAAGGTATAGGAATCATTTGTAAGAGATAAATGGGTAGGGGAAGCAATTGGCTGAAGATGTTGATTTTTTAGTTAAAATATCCAAAGGTTCAATAGATAAAGGTGTTTGGGTAACAAAAGGTTGGATAATGACCACTGCTATAGGGTCATTCTCCATAAGGTGGGATAGCATACCATAAGGGGGATACCAAGATAGAATGGGAGTCAATAGATGATAAGGTGAGGTGTGGAGATAATGTTAGAGGTAAACTAGGTTATTTTCCAAAAAGGTGGTGAAGTCTGTGTCTCCTTGGAGAAATACCTAAGGAAAGGTGGGGATTATTGAAGGATGGGGTGAGTTTTCTACCTTGGAGATTTATTCCATAGGTAAAGAGATATAAGAAGTTTTGTCTAATTATGGGTTTTGTTCTGCTAAGTCTCTATGTTTATGACATGTGAGAACCATAAAAAAGTGGGAGAGAATACAAAAGAATAGACTCATCACTAAAATAGAAATAATACAAGAAAATTATCAAGGTAATCAAGTTATACACTATGAAGTATGTCAATCCTAGAGGTTAGTTTTAATCTTACTTTTGGCTTATGCCTTAGTTTTGAAGGATTATGTGACTCAAAAGTGGCTTGTAGATTAGATACTATAGAATTATCCTATGGTTGGTTTCAAGTTGTTTAAGTGCTCAAAAGAGTATGTATTAGAATCAATATGTGGCTTGGTATTAGAGTTTACCCCGTCACTTCACAATACCACAATGATAAGGGTGTCAGGTGCTTAGCCAATATATATTGATATCTAAAGTTTATACTCAACAAGAGAGATAACTTGGTTCTCCTCTTGGTAATGACCTCTAATTATGATTTTTGAGAATGGGTAAGGTGACTACAAGGTGATGAAACCCTAGTCAATCCTTGTCTCAAATTGTTTTGATGTTTAATTGATTGTGTGGTTTATCTAGTGTGTGCAGCAAGAGTGGTTTTATGATAAGATTATTGTGCTTTAATTCAAAGTGAACTAATGTTAAAATCAAGAAAATGGATGCATTAGGTTTTAATCCCAAAAGAGATTTTAATTTCAATTATTAGCATAGATAGAGAGAAGAATATATAGATGCAAAGAAAATATGAGTAAATAATCTAGGTCCCATCGGGCATGCCAGAATGTTTCATGTAAATTTTCACTTAAGTTATAAATTAAGAGAGAGAAAAAACTCAATACGGGTTGTGGTAGGAATACCTATTTGTTTATGTGCACATTGAATTAAAATATTGTGAGAGATCCTCTTTAGCTTAGGAGGAAGACCTATAGATAAGAAAGCAAAAAAATTAGTTGATGGTTGGTTGATGTGGATTTGCCTATTGATGGAATCTGGGTTGATTCTAATAGTTTAATGATACATGGGAGCTTAGCAGAGAGTCAATGGTAAGTAGGCTCCCTATGTGATCACTAATAGCACTTGATAATGTGGATTGACCTGATTAACCTACAAAAAGAGATTCTAGATACAAAGAGCTATTGATAATAAATTTCATATGGTTTAACCTCCCATGCCTCTCTCTCTTATAGGCATAAGCAAGAGTTGGAAGTGGTTTTCCAAAGTAGAATTGGAGAAGGATTATAAATATAAGTCATCTATGTAAAGGGCTCGCAACTAGATTTAGACTACCATATTTATAAAATCAAGATGGTGGTTTGTATGTAGGTTAAATGTTGATTCCAGGTATACAACTTGATCATCACTAGTTATGGTGACCATCTATGGTCATCCTGACCATTTTCAATTGAGTACCTATGAAAAAAATATGTTAAATGGGTGAAAAGGTGAGTTAAGCTAGATAAGTGACTAACTTAACTCTAGACTAGGTAAGTAGGCTAGGCTAAGTAGGTTTAGGGGTATTTTCAACATACAAAATCTTAGGTATGTAGATTTTTGGTGTCTAAATGATATTGTGGACTATCCTCTCTCTCTTGAGGATCATCAACTGATTTGGAAAAGTCACATGATGCTATAAGTGAGATTGGAAGCTATTAGGGTTCATTCTTAATTTAGGCCTACTAGGTTTAGACTACATACTTGTGTATATGAACTCCTGTCGGTGATTTTCATAACTGTAAGTGAAATTAAATAGTTTTTCACATAAAAATAAACCTCACACATCATATCATAGTGTTTTAAGGCTCCCTATCCCATTTTGTTACCATTCATGTACTCTGCCTATAACTTTGTCTTGACTAAAAGTGTCTTATTTTTGAGAGAAAATAGAGGCATCTCACCTATTCACAAGGCCAAAATGTAACTATGGTAGGATATAATAAGTATTTGAGATGATATTTATAAAAAATCATAGTTAGAACACACTTATAGAGCCCTCAAAATTCCAAATCCCTCAAGACTAGCTCATAGAGTTGACTGTCTACAGGATCTAACACCTCAAGCTAAGTGACAAGTCAAAAATTATCTTTGATCTATCTTTGTATCATGAATATCACATGAAATTTATTTTAATACTATGAAGTTTTTGTTAGTCATGTTTAACATCCTACATCTCTACCAACCTTTTAAATTCACATCTTTCTTTTGCTATACTTAGTCTACAGATTATGTTGACTGTAGGTACTCACTCAGGAAACTGAGATTCCTATAGTTGTCTTTGAACATTAAAAATTATGTTTTATGTCCTTTGGTCCTCTTAAGGTAACCAAGACCATTCCATAGTTATTTTAATTCAATCCTACCTTAGGGCTATGCTCACATTAAAACTACCTCTCTCTTTGAGTCCTACTTATGGGATATAAATTCATTATGGTCTTAATAGCATTGTAGCTAGTAAACACTTCTATGGAAATTTTGCTAGGGTGGAAAACTACTCAACCATCATATTCCATTGCCTAGTAAATTTATCTTTATTTTGAGGAGTGATATACCCACCTAGGTAAAATACTGAAGTGATTGTACCTACATAGGCTTCATAAACACTTACCAATATATGGATCATTGTGTGATCAAAACCTTATTCAAGGAATTTAAGGTAACATATTTATCTAAAAAACTTT
>JARHVA010003908.1:10000-90000 GCA_037957365.1 Torreya grandis
TTCATTCCTTCAAGCATTCATCCTTAATACTATAAATATACCAAGCTCTCTAGAGCTCAAGTTGAACCAAATCATGTATTTCTAATAAACTCAATTGTAGGCTCCATGTATTGCAATGGGGAGGGAGATCATCATCTGAATGCTTTTCCACACCAACCATGGACCATCGATCACCCATACAATCACTTATCAGGGATTGGCCATCCCTTCATAGATATGTAGATAGTAACAATGAAAGAATCTAGAGAGACATGCTAGTACCCCATGTGCTATAAGATTTATACTACATGAAGTGTACCATAAAGAAAATATGTTTCTAACATGATATCACACAAAATGAAAATAAAACATATGAAATAACTATGTCTATCTAACATTACTTTTAACAAAGTTTTCAAATAACATATGATCACATAGAATAGTCAATTTCATAACACACCACTTTATTAGATTATCTACATCCAACATTGGTGGTGTTACCTAGGCTAGTAACGTTTGTCTCACTACCTATTTAACACCAACAATGCAAAATCTAATATAAACATATATCATAGTATAAAAATTAAAGATTTGTTCAAATTTTATGTATGCTAAGAATGAAAAATCATAACCATACATTTTATCCATCAAATGCATAAAATGAATCTAAAATGTGTTATTATTACATATATAACAATATATAACAAAACACATTCCATTCAATATTCATACCATCGGGGTATGTTTCACATAAGGATCACAATTCTTCTTTTAATACATGTAACATACTTATTTAAACAAACTACAATTTTGGTTCTAATCATAACTAGGTTTATAATTTATATTCTTCTAATATGAAAACATAGTTGCCCAATAATAATCTACCTTTAAACAATATACCTAAATATTTAATTTGTAATTTAGTTTGTAAGTTTTTCATAAACATATATAGTCATATTGCAAATCTGAGTTTTCCACCAATAATATTAAAGGATTTTCATACATAATTCTTGTGATAAATACTTTATGCATGTGTATACATCTGGTTTTACATTTTAAAACACTATCTTAAGATTATATATTAGTTGAGTTATGATAGAAAAATAAGAATTAATTCCAATCCTTTTAATTTTGTCATTACTTTCAAATATTCTCAACTAATCCAAGAGTTAATATACATACAATCCTTTAATATTTTTGAACGTTATACAAACTATTCTAATAATTACCAATGAACCTATTAATAACCTTTAATATATATCTAGGTTATATCCTTGGGTTCAATGAACTTGTTCAGAAATCATTTAAAAACCTATTTTTAAGAATCAATCTAAATTTATGTTTGTTACTTAACCAAGTGTGAAATCTTAATATAAAATAATTACGCGTTCCTAAAGTTATATGTAATATACAACTTTATTTTATTATTCTATTTGGATTGACTTTGTTTTACTAGGCACAATCCTTATTCATGTTAGATGTATAATGTATCAATATATGCTTCTCAAATATATATCAATTTGGTTCCATCCATTTAAAGATAATTAGGATGATATAAATATTTATTTAAAAAAGATGCTACCCAAAACATTTTCTAAAAGGCCTTAGTCATACGTTAATCTAAAAGACTCAGTCAATACAATATTTAGCCACTATATACTCTAATAAATTGCTATGTTCTTTTGGGAAGAATTTTGGGTATGAATTAAGATCATTTACAATTAAAATATAAATTCCTAATGAAGGATAGACGTCTTAAAGATAATTCACTCAACCATTAATCGATGATTTATAATGACTCAACTCTAAAAATAGATATACTCTATATCACATAACCATTGATATATAAAAGTTTAGAAATTATTCCTTAAACTAAAGTGTAGCCCTATAGATGTATAACACACTCCTATGTAATCCTTATATTTAATTAAAAATGATGATGTCCAAACACATATAAATATGATGATAGCCAAGCAAATACAACTAGGATGCTGGCAATTTTTTTTTTTGATATTTAAATTAAGACACAGTCCAAAATGTTGTCCATCTATAAATATATATGGCACTATCAAAAATATTTAAGATATAAATATAAAATTCTATCTCATATATAGAAAGACACACACGCACACATTTATGATATTACCATTTATATATAAGATGTAGTCTATAAATGTTACAATAGTTTGCTAATATTCTAAAAGGATCACTTATTTCAAAAGATATAATTCTCTTTGTAACCAAGGCATAGTATTAATACTAGTTATATATATCACTCATATGTATTTAGAAAAGGCACTGGAAAAATATATTTAATTGAGATGTATCCTATATATATATCTAAATATGATGTTGCCTATCTATGAATTTTTCTAGTGCAATTAGATAAGATGCCTTCAATAGGTATGATCTAACAATTTGATAAAATTTGAGATCGACATAAGGAATACACATATAGTCAATTTCATTAGGGTTTAAAAATTGATTTGGACTTCAAATAAAACCATGGTTGTATATATATTTATCATAGAAGATATATAAATCCCATATCCATACTTAATACTATTCTTAGAAATAATAAATTAAAACCAACTTTCAAGGATTGGCTGATGAAGATGCCTGGATGAGAATATGCCTCTCTTCTTGCTTTCTCCCACTCTCTCCAAATTTACTCCTCTTTCTATCTATATATCTCCTCTTACCATCCTCCAATTAATTCCATAAGACTTAATTTATAAACCCATTCAGCTCTCATTATGTTTCAACCCTTCTCTTTGCATGTTATTTTCTCTTAGTTCATTCCCATGCATGTAATATTTAATCTCCTTTTAATTTCACTAACTACACTTATCTATTTATCCAAAGCAATAGTATATCCTTACTTAAACTTTATTAATAAATATAAAACATGTAATTTTTTATTGCATCATCAATCCCCTAGCTATCTTAAGCATAAGCCAAGTTTATCAATATAATAATGATATTTAACTTCTAATTTATAACGTAGTTTCATGAATGTTTTAAAAATACTAAGTTTAGATTGTCTTAACTCAAGTTAATATTTTGAGGTTAGTTCAATTCCTTGAAAGCATTAAAACAAAGGTAATTATTTATTTATGTAATAGATATATGTCTATAATTATTTCTAATTACAACATAATTGTATCATCAATAACTAGTGTGTGTGTGTGTGTGTGTGTGTGTGTGTGTGTGTGTGTGTGTGTGTGTGTATAGATCATATATATACCTATGCCTTACTTATATTGATATCCTAAATATTAGTAATTAGTGAGCTAAACATTCAAATACATTTTTTATAGACATTATACTAGTTTATTCATATATATCAATTAGATATCTATTTTCTAAATTTATTATAAAAAATCTAGACAATTATAAGTAAATAAATCTTATGTAAATCTTATGCGTACCAAGAACTAAATATACATACGAAATATAATAAAAAATAATATTTACATAACTACATACTAACATTTAAAACATGTTATGCATATATAATTTTAAATATACTATGTATGTAGGGTCTTAGTAATTCCTCTATCATCCACTAATTATCTCATATATTCCATCCTCTATGATGATGCTCTCCTTCATCATGATCCAAGGGTAGGATTAATATTGCATCCACCTCACAACAAGTTGGTAGTTAGTCTAAGTCATCATATATATTAACCAATGATGCAAAATTAATAAATACACATCCACAATGTACAAAATAATAAAATATAGCTATCACATCATGTAATCTAATAAGCATATCACTATCCCATAACCAATATATGTCATAAAAATCAAGTCAAAGAAATAAAAATCAACTCTTAACCATATAAATCCATGAATTCTAAGGTTATAAAAAATAAGGTGAAATCAGGATGTAACATCCATCCCCCCTAAAATTGGTCATCTTCTTGATGACACTTATTCAAAAAATAGTTTTGAATATCAAAATAATTTAACAAAATTAAAAAGATAGTATCAAGTATCAAGTCATGCAAACAAATGTTGAAGTATATTGAATAAATCATCATAGTCTTCCCAAGTAACACTATCCTTAGAGTATTGGTCCTACAAGACCTTTCACTATGACACTTATCTATTATGCAAATGATGTTTTCAAGTGTCAATTATTCTGATTGGTTCTACCATGACCACCTCAGGATCCAGAACCTACAAAACATTCTAATTCAAAACATGTGAAAGTTCATATATATAATTCTTAAGATAAGATAGATGGAAAACATTATGTAATAGAACTAAAGCTAATGGAAATGCAATCATATATGCTACAAGATTTACCACTTCTAACACTTTTAAGGGTCCCATATATTATGGTGATAATTTTGTTGACTTCTTGAATTTAATCAAGCTCTTCTCTAGCTTAACCTACAAGAACATTTTATCACCAATAGAAAATCACCTATCTATCCTCTTCAGATCAACATAACTCTTTATCTATATTTGGCCTTAACCAATCTCTACGTAATTAATCTATCTTGATCCTCCATTTCAAAAATCATCTTAGGCTTGATGACTACCCTATCCTCTAACTTGTCCCAGTTGATTGTGTCTTGCACCTCATTTCATACAGTGCTTCAAATGGTGCTATTTTCAAAGCTAGCTTATATAAGTTGTTATATGCAAAATCAAATAATGGAATATGATATTCTCATTTGTATTTATGATATATGAAATACATATGTAGAAGATCCTCTAAAACTTGATTTTCTTTCTCAGTCTAATCATCAATCTTTGGGTGATATGTGGTGATAAAATTGATTTGCATACCGAAAGCTGAGTTTAGAGTTACCTAAAACCTATAAGTCATCTTAGGATCATGATTCAAAATGATTTTCTCTAGGAATCCATACAACCTATACACTTGTTTTATGAACCTCTTCACAAGGGTAGGTGCATCATCTATCAAATTTCCTCGTATGAAATGATCCACCTTGGTTAGTTTGTCAAAAACTACCAATATCATATCATGCCTACTTTATGACATTGAGAAACCTTTGAAAAAATCCATAATAATCACCTACCACTTCTGCTCCAGTATCTCATGTGGGTATAACAATATAACTGGGTGCATATGTTCAAATTTCACTCACTGACATTCTAGACAATATGACATAAAATCTACCACATATTTCTTGATTCCTTTCCAAAATATAGAGGTTTAAGATCTACCATGAGCTTGGTTACTTCTAAATGTATTTAATATGGGGTATTGTGTAACTCCTTTAATAGTCTACTCTACAGATTCTCTCTATCTAGCACATACATCCTCCCATTGAAATGCAAAAGACCATCACTCTCAAAACTAAATCCTTTATACAATGGATTCTGAGCATTATAAGACAATTATTTTCTAACTTTATCATAGTATTCATCTCTTAGTGATCACTTAACTACACAATTATTGAAAATACTCCTAATAGTAACTACAACTTCTATATACCTTATAGACTCAAAGCATGTGCTACTCTATTATCCTTACCTTTGATGTAATTGATATCAATGTCATAGTCTAAAAAAAAATTCTAACTAATGCCTTTGATGAGCATTCAAATTTGGCTGGATGAATATATATTTGAGTCCCAAGTTAGCAATCTTAAGCTCAAATGGTTTTCCAAATAAATAATCTCCCAAAATATGCAAAGCATGTACAATTGATGAAAGTTCAAGATAATGAGGGGCATAATTCACCTCATAAGTTCTTAGCTTCCTTGATTCAAAAGACACTAATACACCATCCTACATAAGTACTCCACCTAAACTATCTCTTGACACATCTATGATCACTAAAAACTAACCTTTGAGATCAATAACTCTCAACACTAGTGCTAAAGTATGTCTTCTTTTCAATTCCTAAAAAACTACTTCACACTTCTCTAACCAAACAATCTTTTGGTTATTTCATTGTAAGGAGGTAATTGGATTAACTATCTTGGAAATTTTGGAATGAACTTCCTATAATAGCCTACTAATCCCATAAAAATCCTTACCTTGTGCACATTTTTATGTGGTGGCCACTCCATAATGGCTCCTATCTTAGTTGGATCTACAAAAATACCATCTACATAAATGATATGCCATATTACACTCTCTCTTGTAAAAATGCATACTTAGACAACTTGTCATATATCTTGTGCTTCTGAAACTATTTCAGAACTTGTTATAGATGTTGTAGATGCTTCTGTTCATTCTTAGAATATATAATAAAGTCACCTATAAATACCAAAACAAAGTGATTTAAATAATATATGAACACATTATTCATGAGATTCATGAATGTTAGTGGTGCATTAGTCAACCTAAAGGGTAATACCATGAACTCATAATGCCCATAACGAGTTCTAAAATCTATTTTCTAAATATCCTCATCTCGAATCCTTAAATGATGATATCCCACTCTAAGATCTATTTTAAAAAAGACCATTTCTCCCCATATTTGATAAAAAAGATCATGTATATGAGGAGTGGATACCTATTTTTGATACTTTCATTGTTCATCATTTTGTAATCAATTCAGAGTTGAAGAGTACCATCCTTATTATTCACAAAAATAATTGGTGCACCCTAATAACATACTAGGCCTAATCAACCCCTTAGATAACAATTTCTAGAGTTGAAATTTCAATTCAACCAATTTAGTGGTTATCATCCTATATGGTGCCTTAGACTATGGTTTCATTCTAGGTATGATGTTAATAGAGAAATTGAACTCATGTTTAGGAAGCAAACCTGGTAATTCTTCTAGAAACACATCATGAAACTATCTAATAAATGGATAATATTTGAGAGATGGTTCCTTAGTTTCCTCCATTTCAATTATCTTGATGATAAATTCTTGGCACCTTTTTTCTTGAGCTCTCCTAAGTTGCATTGCATAAATCTACCTGAGCCACAACTCTCTCTTTTCACCTTGAATTTGTGTTTGATTTCCAAAACCATGAAGACACTCAACCTTATTTAAGTAGAAGTCAACTTTGGCCTTGTGTTTAGCAAACCAATTGACTCTTAGAATCACATCATATGACCTTATTGGTGCTACATATATATCTACAATAGTTGTAAATTTAGGAAACTCAATCACTGCTTCAACTAGACACTTATCAATCATGACTTTTAAGTCATTCCCATATTATACCAACCATGCATTTGCCATAAATATAGATTTTCTAGGAAACTTTCTAAGCATTCTAGGAGCTATAAAGTATTTAGTATCCCTTGTATCTATCAAAATAGAAACTGGATGTTCAAACAAAATAATTGACATCTCTATGGGTGATGCTTAAAATTTAGCTTACCAATTATCAATTGCTGCATGAATACACTACTAAAAATTGCCCTATTGAGAATTAGGACATTTGTTCTTTGACTTGTCCTAAGTGCATTCTCAAGCATAATGGTCTCCTCTAAAATTGAAACAACCTCTAAGTGGACCTTTAATATTAGTCTATGGGTTTCCCTTGAATGACCTTTGAGTCCATTACCTAGTTTCTTGTTGTTATATCCATTATTGAATTTGGCATTTTGGTTTTTAAACTTCCCCTTAGAATCTGCACTCCTCTGATTCCAATTATTATTCTTAAAAGTTGGCTTAGAACTTCCAAAATTTTTATTGAACTTTTACCTAACCTAAGAAAGAGAATTTAATCTCTATTCCTACTTCACCACCTTCTTGAAGACCTAGTTCATGGTAGAAGATTAATGAACATATTCCTCACCAATAATCTAGGGTTTTAATCCCATGATAAAATTCTATTAGAACATAAATATATACTAAGAGGGGGGGGGGTGAATCAGTATATTTATTAACTTAGTCATTTTTAATACCTTGTAAAACATATTAAAAATCATATGCAGGTTGAAATAAATATGCAAAGATCACACACAAACAAATTCACATGACACCATATGTATATGTGGAAAACCCAATATGGAAAAAACCATGGTGAGAATAGCTTCTAGAATCTACTATTCTAATCCAACCTCATAGTCAAAACCTCACTAGTTACACATTTAAGGGTACCAACCCTAAGGACACACCAATCCCCTAATTTAATATCACCAAATCTAAAGAAGAAACCACTCCCTAACTGAGCACTAGCTCAACTTATCTAATGGAACATACTTATCAGATTCTACTATGGATCTTCAAATCCATATTACAATTTATATTCATAAATGAATATAATTCTCTATTCTCTATTATAGGTCTAGTCTATAATTGTTCATTTTCTACACTTTATCTCTCTTATCTTCCATTCCATTCTATTCTCTTCCCCTTTATCTTTGTGTCTCTATATTTTTGTATTTGACACAATTCAATAACTCTAGTAGTAGCAACAACACATTCTGTATCTTAGATCAAACACACACACACACACACACACACACACACACACACACACACACACACACACACACACACACACACACACACACACACACACACACACACACACACACACACACACACACACACACACACACACACACACACACACACACAGACACACACACACACACACACACACACACACACACACACACACACACAAGCATTAGATCTAGGATTCATATCTCATTTGTGTTCACACTTGTTTGATAACACATCACACTCAGTTCTATTGGACTTTAGTTCCTATCTTTAACTAGAAGTTTCCCATGTCTTAAACTCATGCATCACCACCATGATTCTTGGTCTCATAACTATATTTATCATACAATTTCCTCTAGTTTTAATGCACATTCCATAATACAAAATTTGATCGATTGTAATAATCAAATTCATTATCTATGTCATAATTTATGACTTAACTACAAGTTCTTACATGTTCTCATGCTTGACCAGTGGTAGGATTATATATTTAAATACTAACCATTGAACTTAAGTTTGGTGCCATGATCTAATGATATTCATTCAAATTGTTCAACATTACAATGTGTTCATTGGATCAAGTTTTGATAGGCTTACACACTCTATTCGATCTTTGTATGGTTATAGAATTTAAATATTCAAATTTAAAATGCATCAATTGATATTTATGATTTGAGCTCTCACATGCCATTAGATCTTCATATTTGCTCAAAATTTATCTCTATCTATGGTTAAACCTAAATTTCCTAATCATAGCTCATTGCTTCCTAAATCTTTGGAACAAATATGCTCCATCAATATCATCAAACTAGTTATGTCTTTAACTTGCCTATGTGTCATTAAACATCAAGAACTTTATCCCATTGAGTCCACTCACTCTATTGGATCTTATTTGCATGATCATATTCTCATCATTTAATCTTCTAAAAATCTTGATCTTTATCTCTAATGATCTCTTGAGAGTGTGACACTTGGAATTAACATGTGACTTTTTCATATTACTAGTAGTTACCACTATTGAGACACTTGTTATCCTTGCATTGATAATTGACTATTTGAATTTAAACCACACTATAGATTTACTATTTAAGCTCTGTGATTGTGACACTTATCACTAGCACATTCACTCACAGGTGCCTTTGACATAATGATTTTTTTGTGCATCATTGGATTTTAAACATATGATTAAGTGCTCACCATTAGATATTCTAACAAGCACAAACTTTACCTTGTGCATAATTGAATAATATGGAGACCATCTCAATATGTATAGAATGCTAACTTTGTATCTTCATATCTTTTGCTTTGTTCATCTACCTATTCTAAAATTTGGACCAAATAAACTAGGAATGATAATTAACAAATCCATGTGCTCATTTATTTTTGAATCCCTTATGCATGTAAGATATAATGACATTAATTTTATCACTTAGATTATTCTACCATAGAGCCAACTATGTAGAACTACCTAGAAGGCCAACTTTGTTCTTTCATAACTTCTATTGCACTTAGTTGTATGAATTGAGTTTTGGATCATAATATCCTATCACATAGGGAATTCCATCCATATATTCATTTTCTCTAGAAACCTTCATATGTGTAATATATGACATCATAAAAATGTCTAATTAAATTTTCATTTCCATATGCAAATTTGACTATGTGGGAAAACACTATCAAAATACCTAGGAGCCCAACTTTTTTCATGCATATCTTTTGTCATACTACATCGCATGACCAAAGATTCAATGATGAACTTATAAACATGATTATTTGACCTTGTTTGAACCATTTTGAAAATTTTTATAAGTGTAAAAACTTAGTGAATTCTATCTAAGTATTAAACTTTACATCCTCATATCTTCAATTGTGCTTCATCGCATGGATTTAAATCTAGTGCATAGAAACTAAGGACTAATGTGATCACAACCATATGACCAAATACCATAGATTTTTCCACACATGGTAATGGTGATGTCAAAAAATTTCTTTCTCGGATTTTATTGTCATAGACCTAAAATGTCTAGATGAGAAAAATGAAGAACCAAATGAATTCCACTCATGTATATAAGCATTCCAATCATCCTTAACCTCTGATAGGATCCCTTCCATATCCTTAAATCACCATACTTAGACCTGAACATCAATGACACCCAAAATGCCAATGATCTCCCTTTTGACATCAATGACATTCTCATAATGTCCCATTTGACATCAATGACAATCATATTCCCAAGAACTTCCTAATTCTAAACCTCTCACTAACTTGGTAGTAAGGTATGTACTTCATAAGCTTGCTGAACTTCTCCCAGTACATAATCACCAAAAATTATCCATGCTTTAGATTCTACAAGTCTTTGAGATTTTAATAAAAATAAATCTTTTGTAGCCACCATGACCTAAAAAACATCACAAATTACTCCAAATTTATGGTGTTCAAGTTAAGGTTCATTCTAACTTCTTATTGGCCCACCAATTAGCTACCTCACTAGCTAACTGATAAGTTCCCCAAATTGATTTGTTGACTTCATAGTAGTTTTTAATTTTGAAATACTTCTCCATCTTAGTTATACATGATTAAACTCCATCACCTAATATAATTCCATTAAACTTAGGTAGAATCACCTTTTTCATATCCCTAGATAACTCTATAACTACCAAAACTCTCACATCCTACTAATTTTCCTGCATAAAAGGGTGGTCAATAGGTTCTTCCTGATGTTCTTACTCACATTGGCTATGAAATTATTTTTCTAAGGCTATTATTCAATCATTAAATCATTCATGGATATAAGGATCTAATCCAACTTTGTTGAATGCTTAGAGATAATCAGGTTAAGATCATTTGGAGGGTTATTATCATTGACATTCAAAAGACCCTCACCTAATGCTCTAGTTTTCACCATTATTATTTTTCAATGAAAATAAGACTATGGAAATGTTATTAGACTCATTAAGTCCTAGAGTTTAAGCTTAATCTCTGATACCACATAATATAACCCTTCAAATTATTCTTAGAATTATGTAGCGATTTAAAAAAAAAACAATTACTTAATATTCATTCCATAGGAAACACTTAAAATTTTATCTAATCAACAATTTAGAGTAATAAATGTTCTAAATTCAAATATAGAATACAATATAACTTATCAATACTGCAAGGAAATTAAATAAATTAGGAATTAGCCATGGCTAGTCCAATATTATAGTAATTATTGTTCAAGTTTAACAAAAATATTACAATTACATTTACTTTAGGCAGTCATCCTTAATACTATAAATATATGCCAAGATCTTTGGATCTTGAGTCAAACTAACTTATGTATCATTGATAATCTCAAGTGTAGTATCCAAGTATTATAGTGGGGAGGGAGAGTGTCATTTAAGCATTTTTACACACCAACCATGAACCATTGATCCCCAACACAATCCCCTATGAGGTAATGGACCTCCCTTCATGGATTGGTAGATATTAATGGTGTGGGAGTATAGAGAGACATGATATTACCCTATGTGTTGTAAAATTTATACTGCACAATATGTATCATAAATAAAATATGTTTCTAAGATGATATCACACAACATGAAAATCAAACATATGAAATGATAATGTCTGTATAATATTACTTTGGCCAAAGTTTTCAAATAACATATAATCACATAGATCAATTAATTTCATAATAAACTACTTGTTTATATTATCTACATCCATCATTGGTGGTGCTACCTAGTCTAGTGAAGTCTGTCTCACTACCTATTTAGCATCATCAATGTGGAATCTAAAATTAAAATATATAACATAGTATAAAGCTTAAATATTTATTTATATTTTACCTATTCTATGAATGGAAAAATCATAACCATATATTTTATCCACCAAATACATATAATGAATCTAAAATGTGCTATTATTACATGTATAAAAATATATAACAATATATAACAAAGAAAGTTTGATTCAATATTCATACCATCTATGTACATTTCACATAAGGATCACAATTCCTCTTTTAATACAGGTAAAATATTTGTTTAAACAAACTATAATTTTGGTTCTAATAATAACCAAGTTTATAATTTGTATTCTTCTAATATTAAAACATAGTATGCCCAATAATAATCTACCTTTAAATAGTATACCTAAACGTTTAATTTATAATTTAGTTTGCAAGTTTTTTATAAACATATATAGTCATATTGCAAAGATGATTTTTGCAAAAATAATATTAAAGTATTTTCATACATAATTCTTGTGATAAATACTTTATGCATGCATATACATCTAGTCTTACATTTTCAAACACTATCTCAAAATTATATATTAGTTGAGATATGCTATACAAATAAGAATTTATTCAAATCCTTTTAATTTTATCATTAATTTTAGATCTTATAAACTAAGCCAATATATGATATACATACAATATTTCAAATCATTTTTTGAATGTTATACAAACTATTCTAATAATAGGTAATGGACCTATTAATAACCTTTAATATAGCTCTAGGTTATATTCTTGGGTTTAATGAACTTGTTCGAAAATCATTTTAAATTTTTTTAAGACTCAATCTAAATTTAAGTTTGATACTCAAAAAAGTGTGAAATATTTATATAAAATAATTACATGGTCCCAAAGTTATATGTAATATACAACTTTCTTTTATGATTCTATTTCGACCGAATTCATTTTACTACTAGGCGTAATCCTTAATCATGTTAGATGCATAACACATCAATATATACTTATCAAATAGATATCAATTTGGTGGCATCCATGTAAATATAATTAGGATGCTATCAATATTTATTTCAAAAATACTCTACCCAAAAAATTTTCTAAAAAGACTCAACCATACATTATTCTAAAAGGCTCAGCCAATATAATTTGCAACTACTATATACTCTAACAAATCATTATGTTATGTTTGCCAGAATTTTGTGTATGAATTAAGATCATTTAAAATTTAAATCCAAATTATTAATGAAGGATATATATATATATATATATATATATATATATATATATATATATATATATATATATATATTAAATCTGAGTCACTCAGACATTAGTTGATGGTTTATGATGACCCAGTTCTAAAATTAGATATACTCCTTTAGATCATACAACCATTGATATATAAAAGTTCAATTTTTTTCCTTAAACTAAAGTGCATCTCTGTAGATGTATAATGCAGTCCTATGTACTCATATTTTAATTAAAAATGATGATGTAAAAACACATATAAATAGGACACTAGCCAAATAGATACAACTAGGATGCTTACAAATATTTTTTAGATATTTAAATTAAGACAATCTAGAATGATATCCATGTATAAATATATAGGGCAGTGTCAAAAATGTTTTAGATATAAATATATAATGTGATCTCATATATATATTTATGATAAAATAATTTTTATATAAGATTCAGTCCATAAATGTTACAATAGTTCATTAATATTCTAAAATGATAACTTATTTCAAAAGATAGAATGCTCTTTATAACCAAGGTGTAGTATTAATACTGGTTATAAATATCACTTGATAGAAAAATATATTTAATTAGGATGCAACATATATATATATATATATATATATATATATATATATATATATATATATATATATATATATATATATATATATATGGCATTGGATTCTTATACTTTTTTTGGTATAATTAGATAAGATGCCTTTAATAGGTATGATTTAACAGTTTGCTAAAATTCTAAATTGACACAGGAAATACAAATATAGTCAATTTCATTGGGTTTTCAAAATTGAATTAGAATTCAAATAAAATCATGGATTTATATATATTTATCACAGAAGATATATAAATCCCATATCCATAATTAATACTATTCTCAAAAATATTAAATCAGAACCAACCTTATAAGGATTTGCTGATGAAGATGCTTGGATGAATAACACACCTCTCTTATTGTTTTCTCCCACTCTCTCAAATTCACCTCCTCCTATCTATGTATCTCCTTTTACCATCCTCCACTTAATTTCATAAGACTTAATTTATAAACCCATTCACCTCTCATTTTTTCATGCCCTTCTCTTTGCATGCTATTTTTTCATAGTTCACTCCAATACATGGCATCTTTACTGTCCTTTTAATTTCACTAACTATAGTTATCTCTTTATCCAAAGCCATAGTCTATCATTACTTAAAATTTTATAATAAATATAAAACATATAGTTTTTTATTGCATCGTAGACCCCCTAACTATCTCAAGCATAGGTCAATTTTATCAATATAATAATGACATTTAAATTCTAATTTATAACTTAGTTTCATGAATGTTTTACAAAGACTAAGTTTAGATTTTATTAACTCAAGGTTAGTATTTTGAGGCTAGTTAAAACTCCTTGAAAGAAATAAAATAAAGGTGATTATTTAATTATATTATAGATATATAAGTCTATAATTTCTTCTAATTAAAAGATAATTGTATCATCAATAACTTGTGTGTGTGTGTGTGTGTGTGTGTGTGTGTGTGTGTGTGTGTGTGTGTATGTATATATATATATATATATATATATACATATGTATATATATATATATATATATGTATATATGTATATATATATATACATATGTATATATATATATATATATACATATGTATATATATATATACATATATATATATATATGTATATATGTGTGTGTATACATACATACATACATACATACATATATATACACACACATATATACATACATGTGTGTGTGTGTGTGTGTGTGTGTGTGTATACATACGGAGAGAGAGAGAGATTATATATATACCTATGTCTTACTGAAATTGATATCTTGAATATCAATAATTAGTGAGCTAAACATTAAAAGATAATTTTTAAATACATTATACTAGTTTATTCATATATAATAATTAAATATCTATTTTCTTGATTTATTCTAAAAAATATAGACAATTATAAGTAAGTAAATCTTATGCATATCAAGAACTAAATATATATACAAAATATAATCACAAACAAGATTTCCATAAATATGTACTAATATTTAAAACATGTTATGTATATAACATTTTAAATATATTGTTTGTGTGGGGGGTCTTAGCAATTCCTCTATCATCATCCCATCTATTCCATCCTCTCTAATGATGCTCTCCCTCATCATGATCTAAGGGTAGGATCAATCCTGCATTACCTCATAAGAAGTATGTAGTTAGTCTAAGTCATAATATATATCAACCAATGACGCAAAACTAAAAAATACACATCCACAATGTACATAATAAAAAAATACAACTATCATATCATGTAATCTAATAGCATATCATTATCCCATAACTAGTATATATCATAAATATTAAATCAAAGTAATAATAATCAGATATTAACCATATAAATCCATGGAATCTAAGGTTTTAAAACATAGGGTGAAATTAGGATGTAAAATTTTAGTTCACATGAGCTAAAAAGTGTGTTTGTTAGTAAGGTAGGCTAGACATCCTTAGCACCCTACTGTGAAGAGAGTTACTTACATATCAATACTCCAAGGAGGGATCAAGCTTGATGTATTTATACCCACCTAAGTGTTGATACAAGTGCATGTGATACTATTATGATAATTGCCTTGAGTACCTTGAATGTGTTTGAGAATAGAAATCTGGGTAATCTGAGTTGATGGCTATTGTAGATGGTACTATATAAAAGTAGGGCATAGTAGGGATTGATAACCTTAATTATGCAAAACTTGTTTTGGGTTTGAATGAGTATTTTTCATCTAATTTACATCTAGTGGTTAAATTTCTAAATTTCATGTATTTATACTATTCTAATGCTTGTGTAGGTGATAAAAGAGGTCGAGGCCAACCATAAGAAGTTTGAATTTTTAAAAGATATCCATTTGAGAAATATAGGTAAAAGGACTTTCTCTCCATTTTGGGGACAATAGCGCTATATGGCACTAGTGTCCTTATTATGGTGCTAGTGTTTAGTTGGAAAAAAACTAGGCACAAAGGGCTAAGATTGAGAAATTAGGGTTTGGGACTACTTTAGGGATGACTAGGGATGCCTATGGCCTACACAAAGGTTGGATAAGTGTGATAATAGGATAGGTCTAGGGATAAGCTTAGGATAGGTAGTCTCAATTAGCACTCTTATCACTCAAATACCACTTTTGGGTAATTAAATTTGCCCTCCCTTTACTCTATAAATGTAGTAAAATGAAATGATTAGGATACAAGAAAAAGAAGTTTACCTAGACTTACATAAGAGGTGAAGCTTATGAAAATGGTTTTGTGTGTAGACACTTAAAATAAGCCACCAATAACCTCCAATCCATATTTTGGCTAATTTCCACCCATAATACACAATTTGGCCTAAAAAAACTAAAACACACAAAATGATGTGAAACTAAAATATTCAAATGTTGATTTTGCTTAGGGTATCCCTAAATGGAGAAATGTAATTTATGGGCCAACTAACTTTGATTAGTTCATTTTGAGTTAAAATGCCAAATTTTCGCCTATGTGCTCTAGACTGCTCTTTCCTATCAAATATTTTTCACAAGACTTGTGCCTTTGTTATTTGTTGTTGGCAAAATTCTAAATGGGAATACACATCTAATGCATTTAATATTGACTTCCAATTCCAATCTAGTCAAATTTAGGACCAATAAATAGGCATTATGATTAATTTTAGTAATTTATGCATAAAGTGATTAATCATGCTTAAGAGATAATTAACCTAAATCAAGTCCTAATTAATAATTCCATGGAAACTTGTTGAATATTTGTTTTTAGAAATGAATATTTAATATCTGCATCATCAAGTGACCTCATTTCTTTGGAAGACATCCCTAGGCCATAAATGCTATAAATATTAGGATTCATGCCCTCCATGCCTCATTAATGCCTTCTATGATACCATCCATGCCTCTTAATTTCCCCTTATTCTAATGCCATGATGAGGATAATTATAAACTTTAATTGCATAATTGAGTTAATCCTCAACCACACATCTCAATATTGAGATGGATGATTGAGGTTGATTCTGATCAAATTCAAAAATATATAAATAAGAGGCCTCACAACATCATTTCTAAGCTTAATTTGTGTAAGATTATAATGCAAGATTAGTTCCAAAAGCTTCAAGCATCTAGTGTTACCATGCCAAATTGATTCCAAGCCAATCCAAGCCACAAGCTAAAGGTGCCAAAAGGAGATGAAGGTAGCCACACTGCATTAAATAAAACCTCTTGAAGCACAATCTGAGCAATCCACCATTACAAAGGCATTTGGAGCATCCAAGGAAGGTGAAAAGAATTCTTGTGTTTTCATTCCTTGCTTTTTAGTTATGCTTATCATTTAATTTTGTTAACTAAGCTCTCTCTAGTTTCTAGGCCTAGATATGTTATGCTATTAGTGTGTTTATTTCATCTTATTTTCATTTTGGAATTAACACCATACTAACCATCCTCTCTTGATTTACATTCTTAGATCACATAGAGTAGGTGAATCATGATCCAATGCATGTCCTACAAGTGAAATGTGCATAAATTAGTTCTTACTTAAGAGATATCAAAAGCAAAAAACTAAAATTGAGTAAAGAATTAAAACTGAGTAAAATTAATTAAAGAGATGTAAAAGAGGAAAGGAATAAATACATGTCACTAGGTATATGAAATAATGCATGAACCTATTAAAAACCTATGTGTGTGCATGCATATAGAGATCAATTGATGAATAACTTGGACTAAGCTGATATATTATTCAATCCTTATTTTTGGGTGGTTCATTAACTTAATCCAATTTTGACTCCATCATTTCCCTCCCCTATTTAGTGGATCATGACCTATGAACAACTTGGATTAGACTGATAGTGTGTCTAACTCTTTCATCTAGGTGGATCAAGAAATTAAGTAGGCTATGACTCCATCATTTATCACCCATGTGTATTAGATGCATCTAAAACTAAAATGATGTGAAATAATTTTAAATATCTAATTGGGTATTTATAACTAGGTATGTGAGCTCTATAACCACTTAGGTACATTAAAAAACCCTTAGCCACTTAGGAATACCAACCACTATAGATGGAGTAAGGAATTAAACTAGTGTACAACCTAGAATGTGATGTCAGGTGTATACATCATATATAATGACATAGAATTTTTCATTCTATCTAATCAATTTTTGTGTAAATGAACACACAAATAATGTATAGTGTACATGCCCCCAAATCTTACATCTAAGCATATGGATTTTGGATTGAATAATAATAATCTATATCTGGGCATATAAATTGAATATTATAATGGTCATGCCATGTATGATGCCCCTAATCTGATAAAACTGATATGAATCTAAGCTAAACTAGTTTGAATCTAAGCAAAAATGATAAATTTGTAATTGAATATGTGCAAACTTATACTGTACATACTATACTATTCTAGCCAATCTAGCTTTTTATAATATTGAGGCTACTAGATAATAGTGCCATGTATTGGATAGTAGCACCATTTTTGTAAATGTGGTGCTAGTGTCCCAAATTGGGCACTAGTGTCTTTTTAGTCTGATTTCTATGTAATTATACTACTTTTTGGGTCATTATTTTCCCACTATGTTTACCTGAGTCTAATTTTTTGTATTTGATCTTGCATGATGAAAATGTATTATGAGTACAATATAAGAGGTTGATCTCTATTAAAAACCCTTATAAATTCCCCATCTTTTTAGGGGAGTTGTTGAACCTATGTAATAACTATTCTCAAAAGAAAAACTCTATGGAATGTGTGTTAGCTAGAGTATATATGATATCTATGTAATAATCCAATATAATGTGCATACATAACACTATAATGTAATCTAATATGAACATAAGTAAGTTTTAGATATCCAAAATCAGCCACAAGTAGCTTTCGATTGGACTTCAAACTAATTCCTACCAACCATTACAAATTAATCCTAGGAATCACTGAATGTCCAAATTTGTTCATGTATCATTAATCAATGCTCAAAATAATATTGAAGAATCCATATTTGGGATAATAGCTCATATAAAAAAAAATCCTCTCATAGATTCATCCCTAATCACCTTGAGACATGACAACTATCAATTTGGCCTATGGACCTATTCAGCAATGTTGAGGTCAACATACCCCCATTTTTGAAAAATGAGGACCCTTATTCAATTTTTTCAAATTGTGTTATAGGATAAACATTAAAATTGATCAATTAAAATTATTTAAAATCATGTGTTGATCTATTTTACATTGGCATATTATCATATAATATTTATTTGACTTCATCCAATGTTGCTAATATTTGATTCTTGTGTTTTTATGTTGCAAGTTTAATGGATATCCATTTGAATGAACAATGTTTAGGGTTTTGTTTTAGATTAAGGTAAAAATAGGTTTTGAAGGGACCCCGAAACCCTAAAATAAAGAAAGAAAAATGAAGCATTTACGATCATAGGAAAAACCTAAAACCTACTGCAAAGAAGTAACATAAACAAGTTTTATATGGACCTGAAACCACCGAAAAGACCACAAATCACAACCCAGGTTTTACATAGACATGGCTACACCATAGTCAAAAGATTACAAAAAACTAGGAAACAAGACCAGATAACACAACCAACTAGAATAACCAGGCTATTCTTCCAGTTCCAAAATCATTTTCACTGCATCCTTACCTTTCACAGTAGTATCCTGAATGGCAGTAGCCACCGACATTGGTCCCTCTTGCATAGCTTTCTTTCTTGAGCTCTGTCTCGTCCTCTTTCTTGGACCCTCCAAGGATTTGATCTCCTCATTAGCTCTTTTTCCAATATTAATAGCTGCAGCACATATGTTAGATGTTACCTCCTCCATTTTCATTCTGCTCTCCTTGATGAGTTCCCTTAGGTTGTTCTCATAGTCTTTGAGTTTGATGGGGATGTCTCTCATCTATTTTTCCATGTTATTGATTTTGTTCTAAATTTCCTTATAGTTGTCTTCCATTATTTCCATTTTCCTTTTGAGATCCATTATCTCCTTAAACATCCAAGAATCGAGTTGGAGGATAGCCTCTGCTTTGCAATTAACCCATCTCGTAGGTGTGTGCCTTCCATCATTTTGCCTTTTATCACTCCACTCTTCTATGTTCTTATTAGGACTATTCCCACCTTCTTCAATGTGGTCCTCTCTTTCCCTTTGATTATGCTCTTTAGTTTTAGCTTGAACTCCCAAGTCCATTTCTTGGTTGTCAGCCTGAACAGTGTTTTCCCTCTCATTTATCAAAATAGGGTCCTCAACAGGGTCATCCAGGACTTTATCATCCTCAAACACTTGCTAGTTTTCCTCAGAGTCATGTTCACTATTTTTAGACTTCTCCTCTATGTTGACTCCTTCTTTCTCATTCTTCTCTTGAGCTTCTTCTTCCTCATTGGAACTTGAATTCCTGCTTTCTGTTCCTTCCTCTTCCTCCAAACTTTCCTCCCCAGACTTATCATTTCTCTCCCACTCTGTATCCTCGTCAACATTCTGATTCTTGACACTAGGGGGCTTGATTTTATCTTTCCCTTTAATAATTTCACTCTTGTTACTCTATGAATCCTTGTTTTTCCCTAGATAAGGGTTCATAACCATGGCCTTGTTCTTGCAATAGCCTTCAATTATCATAATTAATCCTTCATGTCGAATAGGACACGTTTCCTTCTTCCTGTGAGCGAATAAACTTTGGACCAAAGAGAAATGCAGATATAAGGGAAAGGAAATTCTTACTTTGTGTCTGAAATGATTTAGGAATACAAAGTGGAATTTGTGGACTCTCTTGCTTCTTCCATTGAGTATGAAGCACTCCCGAATACAACATAAGACATCCCTTAAAATGCCCTTAATCTATTCTAGTTTAAAGAAATCCCCATTCTTTTCCAGCTTCTGCTCTTCAACGTCCGTCTTAGGGAATTTGGAAGAGGCCTCATTTGAAATGCTAGTTTGCTTGGAGAATTTTATTCCTTCCGTAGGCAACCCCGTAACCTCTGCTATAAATTCCTCTGTTAGATTCACTGTGATACCATGCAGAGTGACCCTATCATCAATCCAGTTTTTGAAAAAATCCATTGTAATATGAGGTTTTGAACCATGGAGCCTTTCCATGTAGTTCACAACCTTCCCTCTCTGCAGGATTTTCTAGACATCTTGTTTCACTCTCCACTCTTCACAATTTTTGGGTTCCTGCTTCCTTGGTTCTCCTTTCCTTATGCGAGCCATGTAGTTTTCCTTTGATACCCAATCACTGTAAACTATAAAATGATCCCACCTACTACCAATTTGGTTCAAAGCTTGCCTTTTTTTAGGCACATACAAGATCCGCTTCTCATTCTCAAGGGAATTCCTTTTTAATGATTGTAAGCCTTTCTCCGCGAAGCCACTCCTCCAAATCATTAGTTTTCTATTGCAAGCTAATCTTTCCCACCTTTGCATGAATTGCGTCATGATGAATGAGTGCTCTAAGATCCACATTATTTTTTAATGTTTCGTGCCACCTCACTTTGTGTCCTATTTGGACAGCATAATTTGCTATCCAATCTGCAACTCCGTTAGCTTCACGGTAGGTGTGGTTAATTGTTACTTTTTCAAATTTTTTGATTAAATTTTTCATCTCCATCATCATAGCCTCTATAGTCCATGACACCAAATTTTTATTGTTTATAATATTTATGATATTCAAAGAGTCCCCTTCCAGCCATAATTTAGAATATCCCGAATCCACAGCTAGTTTGATGGTTTGAAGGGTAGCATAAGCTTCAACAATATGACAATTCAACTTTCCAATGGGGATTGAAACAACATCAATTACATTTCCCATATGGTTTCTCAAGACTCCTCCACATCCTACATTCCCTGGATTCCCTTTAGCAGTTCCATCGAAGTTTCCTTTAATCCACCCTTGAGGGGGGACATTCTAAGTAACACCTAGTCTAGGATTTTCAGGTTTACCATTAGAATTTTTTGTTCTTAAGGGATTATCCACTTGGAAGGTTGGGTTTGGATTCCTTTGCGATGAGAAATTCTCCTTAATAGCTCTAATGATGTTCTGCCCCACCACCCATTCGGGAAGTTCTTTACTTCTAAAAATTTGGTTATTTCTTTCCTTCCATATTCCCCACCAAATATGGGGAAGAGTTAGTTTCCATAAAAATATAACTTCAGGATTCTTGGAAGGACAATACCAAATTTTAAGAGATAGTTCCACATTTTTTTGGTGAATCCAAGCAATACCCCATAGATTGAGGATTTCTTTCCAAACTTGCTGCGTAAAAGAACAGTTCACAAACAAGTGATCTCTATCTTCAAAGCCCTTCTTACAAAGAATACACCTGTTCACAATATATATTCCTCTTTTCTATAAATTGTCCAGAGTCAAGATTTTATTTTGGAGGAGGGTCCAGAAGAAGATTTTGATTTTTGGGATGAGCCCCTTTATCTAGGCCTTCGGCCACAAAGGTTTTTTACCATTTCCCTTTGAAGTGAAAATGGAAGAAACTTTAAATTGTCCACTAGGCTCATTATACCATATAATCTTATCTTCAAGATTAGGGTAAAGAGATATAGCATTTAGGGATAGTTGTATATTCTTGAAATCTTGATCAAGATCAGTAAGGTTCACCCAAGAGTTATTCTGCTAGTATTGGTTAACCATTATTCCCAGTCTTTGCTTACATCGGTTTATTACTTCTTTATCTTGGATTTCATCTATCAAAGGTTTTCGTTTTAACCAAACATCCTCCCAAAATTTCACCTTTTTTCCATTGCCAACTTTCCAAGAGCTTCTTTCTTCTAAAACTTGTTTACTACCCTGAACTGCCCCCCATATGGCAGATGGATGAGAGACATCAGGGTAAGAAAAGAACTCAAAGAGGGACTTTTCCTTGTATAAATACTTATGCTTCCATATATTGCTCCATTCTTTTCTTTTTGATAAACCCTCCATCCCTGCTTGGCTAAGAGAGCTATGTTCATACTTCTAATTTTCCTTATTCTTAGTCCTCCTTCCCTGACAGGTTTACAAATGTTATCCCATGCAATTAAAGGCATTCTCCTTTTCTCCTCAGTACCTGTCCAAAGAAAGTTTCTCTGAATTTTTTCAATAACTTTTGCAAATTTGGTAGGAATTCTGAAAAGACTGAAAGCATAAGTGGGTATGCTTTGAAGACTTGCTTTGAGGAGGGTATGTTTTCCTACCTGAATTAGAAAATTACCTTTCCATCCTGCAAGTTTCTTGCTAAATTTGTTAATAAGTCCTTCCCAAAAATCTTCAGGAACTTTCATTCCAAGAGGGAGACCCAGGTAAGAGGAGGGGAAAGATCCTATGGAGCATTCAAGGATTATAGCTATTTTGTTCTGTCTATGACTTGGGGTGTTAGTGAAGAAAACTGCACTTTTGTTCCAGTTAATCAATTGTCCTGAGACAGCTGAATACAAATTTATAGCTTTCTTCAAAGTTCTTGCTTCTGTGACTTTAGATTGCCTCATGAAAATAGTATCATCAACAAATTGACCATGGGATCATATTAAAGGATGAGAAGAGGGTTTTAGACCCTTATATAAGCCTTTACAGACTAAGTCCCCTATATATCATCCCATACTATCAGCCATAATTATAAATAGAATAGGGGATATAGGATCCCCTTATCTCAATCCCCTTGACAGTTTAAAGAAGCGAGACAAACTCCCATTTACCAGCACTGCAATAGAAGTAGTAGATATCAACTGCTTAATAATGTCAACCACTCTTTGTTCAAAGCCAAAGGCAATAAGACTATTTGAATGGAATAACCAGTCCATTCTATCATATGCTTTAGCAATATCAACTTTCATTATGAACCCCTCATTGTTAGAGCTGAACAACGAATGCATATTCTCATGAGCAGTAATTATAGAATTGAGGATTTGTCTTCCTAGGATGAATCCATTTTGCTGATCAGCAATAATTGAAAGGATCACTTGAATTAGTCTGGATGTAAAAACTTTGGATATAATCTTATAGAAGGAATTGCATAGACTAATCAGTCTAAACTGATCAAGAGAGTCAGCTCCGATCTTTTTTGGAATCAGACACAAAAAAGTGGCATTAACTTCCTTAAGCATCTATTTGGCTCCAAATAATTCCTTCACCACATTACTTACATCTTTGCCAACAAGTTTCCATAGCTTTTTAAAAAAGAACATGGGAAATCCATCTAGTCCAGGTGTTTTATCTCCTCCTAAAGAACTAACTGCTTTGAAGATTTCCTCCTCCTTAGGTATTGAGCACAACATTTTATTCTGCTCCTTCAAGACCAAAGGAGGAACCACATGTAGGATATCAGCCTGACTATCCAAATTGATATTTATATCAGCCTTCATCAAGGAGGAGAAAAGGGAAAGCATTTCCTCCTTTATTTCCTTTTCCTCTGACATCTTCTGATCTCCTTTTTTCAAGTATTGTATATGAGTTTTAGCTATGTGTTTCAGAGTGGAGAGATGGAAAAACTTTGTATTTTTATCTCCTTCTTTCAACCATAACACCCTAGATCTTTGTCTCCAATAGATTTCTTCCTTAGTTATAAGATCTTGATATTGAACCAATTGTTCCCTTTCTTCTGTAAGGAGGTCTGAGGTGTATCTGTTTAGCTAATTTTTTTCTTGAATTCTGCTAATTTCCTCCTTGATAGTATTCTTTTTCTCAAAGATATTTCCAAAACAATCCTTATTCCATTTCTTAACTTCGTTTTTAACATTTTTGAGCTTGGATGCTACTCTAAAGAGGGCTGTCCCCTCAATAGGTATATTCCACCACTCTTCCATTTTACTTTCAAATTGTGGGTGCTGCATCCACATCTTTTCAAATCTAAAAGGATGATTCTTTTTTTGGTTCATTTTGACCACTGTGAAGAGAAGAGGATAATGATTCGAGTCTATTCTATGGCACGCTTCCAACTTACATATGTAATCTTTTGTCCAGTCTAGAGAGATGAGAGCCCTGTCAAGCTTGGCCTGTATACAATCATTACCAATTCTCTTATTTCTCCATGTAAACTAAATTCCCTGAAGCTCCATATCCATTAATCCTTCTTTATTTATAAACTCCATGAGATAAATTCTCTCTTCCATTTGAATAGTATTACCCCCCTTTTTCTCATGTTCATAGAGGGGAACATTAAAATCTCCCATTATAATCCATCATCCGCAATAATATTTGCTTTTAAAATTTGAGATGGTCTCCCAGACCTTTTTCCTTTTGATCTTGACATTGGGAGCATAGATATTTACAACATACCAACTTTCCTTTTGGTCAACACTAGTTATTTTTACAACCATAAGGTTTTTACTTTCTGTCAAAATAAAACCAAAATAATGATTCTTCTGCCATAGCATCATGGTGCCCCCTGAAGCACCTTCAGAACTACTAGCCTTGATAGAATAATTTTTAAGGTCTTTGATCTATTCTACTTTCTCTTTACTCATCTTAGTTTCTTGGAGCAAAAGTAAATTTGGCTTTTGATCTCTGACAAAATTCTTAACTATATCTACTTTGTTTATGCTATTTAACCCCCTATTATTCTAACTTAATATTTTCATTACTTTTTTTTATTTTGGACAAATTGTGACAAAATTGTCTGCCTACCATCTGCAATATTATATTTGTTTTCCATCTCTCTGTTCTTCTTTGCAGATTTTTTCCCAGGTTTATCTGGAGAGCCAACATCCGGTTTTATCTTGGGTTGCAGATTGGTTCCTCTTCCTTCTTTTTTCCTAGGAAGACCAATAGATTTTTCCTTGACACTTCTCATCTCTATATTCTTTATATTGTTCTTTTTGTCATCTTTTTTCTTTTGGTCTTTTGATTTTTTTCCTGCCTCTTTCTTTTCTTTTGTAGATGGGGCCTCTTCCACAGGAATGTTGTTATCATCCTTAAATGACACCTGCTTCTCCCCCAACTGGGTATCACATAGCTCTCCTTCTTCCAATTTTTTCCCCCTTCAGGCATCACTTCTCCTTCCTCTAACCCTTCGTTATCCTTTACCTCATTAAATTGGTTTTCTAAACTTTGGGTAACAATAATTTGGTTTAAAAGATTTGTCTTTTCCTCTATTAAATGTTTTGATTTTTTATTCTCTGAGTTCATCCCCTATTCTTCATTCTGGGGACTATATTTTTTTAAATGAGGCTCTTTATCTCCTATTAAACTTAGGATGTCATCGTCTTCAGTTGCAGAAACTTTATCCTCTTCTGTGCATGGGTCTGCTAAAACTTCTTGATTCTTTCCTATCTTTCGATAGTCCTCTTTTATCTTCCATATTTTATTTTGTTGAATCTTAATATTTTTCCCTTCCTGGACATTTATAGGGTGTGTTCTACCTCTGTTGGGGAAATTCTTGACCCAATGCCCCTTTTTCTTGCACGCATAGTAGTAATTTGGCAAATCTTCAAAGACAATCTCTTGGGTTTTCTTACCAAGCTTTGAAAATAATTCCACTTTTTTTGGGAGATGGTTCAAGTCTGCCACTTTTACATAAATTCTAGCACTTTGGAGTTTAGTTCTTGAAGTCATGGCATTATCCACTGCCACTAACTCACCAAAAGAACTAGCTATTCCATTAAAAATATCCTCATGCCAGAATTCTAAGGGAAGACCAGGTAGTCTAGCCCATATAGGGGTAGTTAAGAAAAAAGAATCTAATAAATCCATATCTATTTCCCATTTTTTGATTGTAAGAGATCATTTTCCAAAAGACCAAGGCCCTTCACTAAGAACCTTATTCAAATCTTCCTTACAGTTGAAAATAAAAGAGAAGAAACCATTCACCATTGGCGCAATGTCAATGTCTCCACGTATAGTCCATTTCTTTTTGATCATATTTTTGAGTGATTCTATATTTGGTCTAGCTCCTAGAAACTTACCCACTAGAGTGAGTTCCATAGATGACACTGAGAAATCAAGTAAAGGATCTGGGATAAAAACTTGAAACTCACCTTTCTCCCAGCATGATTTAGATGTCACCGGTGGAAAAAGGGATTTCCCAGTTGGTTTTTTCCCAAACAATGATGAACAGGTCCTTTGTTCAAGGGCCCCTATCTATCTTTCAGAATTCTTTTCCTTTTTATATTCATCATTATCTTTCACTTTCTCCGTGTACTGTTCTAACACACTATTTAATGGGGGATTTTTGACCCCACTAGAGGGCTCATAAATAGATGAATCCCTTCCTTTGTCAGCGTCAATCAATAATCCTGGCCCTCCATATTTTCCTTCTTCCTTTGCTATTCCCCCAGGGTCTGTCCCTCCTACCAGATTCTTCTCGATTCTTTTCCCGCTCATTCCGAATTCAAAAATTTAGACGATCCAAGGAAGTTAGAATATATTGTTATGAAGTTATTCCTTGAAATTGTTACTTAGTATAGATTAAAACAATTTGATTTTCTCCTTGTTTAGGGTTTTGTTTATTTAATGATAATTTGACCCTTTTAGCCCTTGGTCTTTTATTAAATAATTGAATCTATGTTTAAACGATGTTAAAAATCCTTAGTTCAAGTATTTTAGCCCAAGTTTTTATTTTTAAATGGGTTCATATTTACACAATATTTATATTTACGTAGGAACATTTTATTCTATGTTAGACTTAGTTTACATTTTATCCTAAATTTTAATCATGTTTATTAACATGTCTAAAACTTTAGTATAAAATTTTATACTAAGTCTCTACATATATCCCAAGCACTCATGTCTTTGATTTTATATCTATAGGTACCAATTAAATGTGAAGATGCCAAGTGTCCTAATCATGAAAGGTTGAAGAAAAGATCAACAATCCACATACAAATTTGGAGTCAATAAGTCAAAGGAATTGATTGATGGTATGCATTAATTGAATAATGGAGATACGATGATGAGTGTATAATCAAGGTGTCAAAGATCCCATGAAGGAATGCAAGAATGACAATTGTCATAATCTTGGCAAGTGATCAAGTAAATCAATAACCCATGTGTGAGCTTTTGTATAAAGAATGAGATTGGTGGTTGGTGCTTGATTGTGTAGTTAGTAGACCAACATTGTGAGTTTAATCCTATAAAAGGAATATCAATGGACCATAGCTAATCATACATTTAAGATCAATGGTTTGAGTGGAGTTAATAATTAAAGAAATAAAATCAAATGAGAAGCTACCATATGGTGAAAAGGCATTAAGTGATGAATAATAAATGCAAGGTACCTAAAGATCCCATAGAGATACTGAGAGTCACACTCTTGAGAGCTTAGATGGAAGATCCACATCCCATGATAGAGTCAAGGATAGGAAGAATTTTTGAGAGACCAATGGTGTGAATTGATCAAGCTTCAATATTAAACAAAGTAATGACACATGTCCAAAGGTGACAAATGGTCACATTTTGACATGGTAGTGCCACATAATCAAGACATGTCAAATTGGAGATCTTATAGACCCAAGCATGTGGAAGGTATAAATATGTAATCCAAATGTAATATACATCACATAAGCTCACAATTTGAACTAGCTTACCACCATTAAAGACCTATGTGAACCTCCAAAAGCCCTAAAATGTATGGACTTCCCTAGTTGTCTCTAGATTCACTATAATTGAGCTAAGAGAGTTAGACTATTGTGTGAAAATGGATAATTCAATTAGAATTATAAAAATGGCATCTTGTAAACATGTTTCAAAGTAAGAAGTCAATTTATGTTTGGCATCAGATGTAGAAGGTCATGTGTTTAAAGCCACAAAATTTGTAGCTACTGCTTGGAACATAGGAGACACCAATTGCTCCAAATTGTTTTAGACAATTGAGAATAAACCATTTATCACCAAGGAGTAAGAAAATATTCTCTTAACAAATAGACTATATGATGACATTGTAGCCATCCAAATGACTAGAATTCACTATGAAACTATAAAACTAGAGGTAATTCTTTTCATTGGTGTCTTTGGTCTCATTTTTAAGGAAGATAAGATAGAAAAGTGCATGCTAATTAATGAACATAATCAGAGGAAATTTGCTTAAATTTTCCCAATGGCCTTTGAGTCCTATTACAAGCTACCCAAGCCTTAGATTGACCTAAACTCTATCAATTCATAGGCCAAACAACACAACATGATGGAAACCCTAGCTATGTGGTTGGAATTCAGTAACCAATTTATTATAAACCCCACTAAGAACATCCTAATAAGTCAATCTAGACCTGGATTTAAGATGGTGATGATAATGTTGAACAAGTTATATGGGTGTGAAAATACAACATATGTAGAGCCAATGTGGGTGCCCATGGTCTATTTCATCATTGAAAAACTGATAGTTCCTCCATTAAGTGAGATAATTAGCATCTCCTTGAGCAAACAAATATATGCAATCAAGAATAATAAAAGGACTAGGTTTTATATGATGTCCTACTTACTACATGCTCTATGTGTAACCACAAAGATTCTAAAATAGAGAGAGTGGTCTCCCAGTGGTACCTAGATATTTTCCCATTATTATTCCAAGTTACACATCTACAAGTATAGGGATCACATCTAGTTCATTTATGATTTTATCTACCTATCATTTAGTGAAGTTATATCTAGAATTATAATGATGAGAATTATCCCATTGATCAAGAAATATATTAAAACAATTGAGGACATATGGTTGTATCCAAATTATACTATTATAAGGATTGAGGGGACTCAAAACTCTCCTCTCCAATTACCATTACATGTTCTTGATAAACTAATAGAATAAGAGGTAGCCTACTAGTTATTCCATGGTATAGATGAACTTTTAAAAATGAAGAGAAAAGGTATCCTACATAGCTTTCCAATGACAATTGGTAGGACAAATTTTAGATAGTGGGATAATATTGAGGCTACATCAAAACATAGGTTGTCTTTCAACCTAAAAATGGATGATCTTATATAATGGGACCCTTATGAAAGTGTAAAAGAACATTTAAGGCTTAAAGGTATCTTGAATATGCCATATGATCATGAACATAGTTTATTTAATTTCATATATACCCAAGAATCATCCTACTTTGAAGTTACTTTGATAAGTGGTGAATCTTCTAATCCCCACACAACAAAGACACAAATAGAGAAAAAACTATAAGAGAAGATACCAGATAAAATATCTTCTAGTTCATTAGCACTTAAATCTTCCAAGGTAATAAAACAAAAATCACCTCAATAAGAGATTCATATCATAGCCATATACCTTAATGAATATATTAAGGATGCATCAAAAATGATATCCATAACTTATGATATAGATTTAGATGTAGAATAAGCGAGTGTTGAGGAGGATAAGTAGGATAAGGATAAGGGCAAGTCACTAAGCTTAATGGTTATTGATACCCCTAAAAGGAAAGATGAGATGGCCACTATTCTAAAGGCAAAGAAACCAAGGGTAACCATCACTCCTCCCTTGAGTGAAGTTAATTTTTTTAGTGAGGAAGACTTATTATATAGATCACCTATCCCTGAGTGGTTCATTTATGAACCAAAGTTAGAAAATCTTCCCACTATTCATCATCCATGGGATATGGTCAATGCTACCAACATTCCTATACAATAAGAATTGAATTCATGGATCATTTCTCTATAAAAATAAGATTCAAGGAGATTGGATAATCCACCAACCAATATCCAAATCACAAATAGAGATCTTAGTTCCATATGTGACCCAATCTTTAGTAGGGGTCAGGTTTGATCCAATTATTGCTAGTTTGCAAAGGGTGTTTGAGAACAAAGTCATGAAAATTATTAAGTAAATTACATATCAAAGGGTATATCCCTTGATTAATTTGACTTAAAATAAAAGATAGAGACCTCATGAGGATCTTATTTTTCAAGAGGATGTTCTAGAATTAGCTCAAGGGTAGTCAAAATAGTTACAAGGTACTATCAAATGGCTAAAGTAATAAAAAAACTTAGAGGAGAAATCTATCCTATCAGTGCTAAGGGATATGGTAATTAAGTTTGAAGAAACCATGTACAAAACATTTAGTTCTTTAAAAGTTGTAAGTTCTAAGCTAGACATGGTGAAAAAAAAGAATACCAAGGCCATGAACCAAGTCATCTAAAAGTGATATACAAACAAAGAGATAAAATAATTAATCAAGATATTGATGGAGAACCAAATTTCTAGGTTTAAGATAGTTACCCTATCATATTTGAATATTGATATGGTTATATTGATAGAGAATATCAAGTGTTTGAACAAATAGTCCAAGAGCTTGGAAGATATTTTTAAGGAGTTCAAATATTTGGAAAATAGGATGATGCATTATTGGGTAGCTTGATTAAAGACCCAACTACCATTAGTCCCATTGTATTGATAACAAATGAGGAGTTAAATCATATGCCTACTCAATTCATGCATGAGGTGAAGAATAAAATCCAAGGCAAAATAGGGGCACATAATAAAAGAATCTTAGATATGATCCTATTTATAGAGGAAAATATTGATGATGTTAGAAACATCAAGGAAGCAATGGGTAGAGCTGACCGAGACTTGAAAGACCTGGTGGATCAAGAATAATATATTTTCATGGATCCCATCATCAAATTCAAGATGATTAATGAACAACATGATATGGCAATGAAGATGAAGAATAAAAAGTAACAAGGAACTTCTCAAAGTCAAATTTGTTGACTTAACATATTCTCTTATATAGAAATATGTATATCACTTAAATATATAATATTATATTTTTAAAAATCATGTGCATATTTTAAAGCATATTTATTATAGGTCAATCTATTTATAAAATGTCTTTAGTTATAGAATATTGTAAAAGGAAAACTATCCTTGACACTTGTTTAATTATCATTTGATATGACTGATTGTCATACCTCAAAGTCTTCTATAAAAGGGGTATTGTCATTGGAAAAAAAGGAGGGATTTTTAGAGGAAAAACTACTTGTAAAAATGGAGAAATAAATGCAATAAAGGAAATCTACAAATATTGTCCAATATTTGTTTATGTGATTGTTATTATGGCTACTTCCTCAACTATCTAGTTTAATGTTTAGATTTAAATTATTTCTATAAATTCTTGATGTGCGTATATAAATACAAAGTTTTAAATTTTTGATTATGATATCTTGATTGAAAGATCTTAGATTCATTTCATTTTTAATGCTTTCCTTGCAAATGTGCTAATGCAATTTTTTTGTGGAAGTAAATATTTAAATCGAATCCAGTTTCTTATTTACATTATTTAAACTATCCCTAGACATTTTCCTAGTATATGATAGGATCTATTTTGTTGTATATTTCATGTCATATATTGGTAATGGTTCATGTTTGGATACAATTTAAGTTTTTTCATAATGTTTGGACTGAAGATTATAAACCTCTCTTTTTTTCCCCACCCTTCCTTTTGCTCATTTTTGATCAATTCACTATAGATTAGTTTCCATTGTAAATTTACATGTTAGATTAGACTTTGGACTTTAGGTTTTGATCATAATTCACTATAATTAGTTCAAATTACTATCATCTTTCAAAAGTAATATTTTAGACACATGTTGCTCCCAACAACTAGTTATATTATCATTTTGTGAAATAGTTAATTGATTTGCCACTATTCCACCAAAGATCTTAGGAAGATCACAACCAGATACTCATGTAATAGATTATTTGAATCCAAAAATGAGAAGTGTTTCTTAACACTCTGTAAAACTTTTGATACACTTTCAAGCATCAACAAGTGGGGCACTTGATCAAATCTTTAAAGAGCTAAAATGCTAATAAAAATCAATGATCTAATTAAACAAAATTAAATGCTTAGTTAAATTATATATTTGAAATTAATGAATATATAAAAGTAGAAATTATAAAAATCAAAATATCAAGCCTTTTCATCATTGCCTTTATGAGTTGTCAAGATCTTACAAAATATCCCAAAATATCTAATTTAAGATCCATACCTAATAATTGAAAACATAATTACATGATAACTCTCAACTCAATCAGAGTTAGTCTTAACTCACCTAGGGTTATTTTTAACCCATTCCATATTTAAACTCAACCTTAAATCACCTTGGGTGAGAGTTAATTATTGAGGCTATAAATACAAGGCCATACCCCTTCATTTATAAGCTTGGATATTGGAGAGTTATTATGAATTATTTCCTCCATAAGACTCATGAAAGTAATCGTACCATGCCCAAATATTAAGCCAATAAATCAAAGCCAATGTGCCAAGGAGAGAAGGATCCAAACAAACTTAATTTATAAAGACTTCTTGGTGCATAAAATAAAAAAGCCATTCAACAAGCCATTTGGAGCTCCAAGAAAGGTAAAAGAGTGTGTTATTTTATGTTTTAGTTGTGATTTTATATGTAATTTTGTTACCTATGCTTTCCTTAAAATCTAAGCTAGAGGTGTTAAGATTTTAATGTGTTTTTTTGAGATTTATTTATTGGACTAACACAAGACTAACCTCTCCTCTACATATTCCTTGATCACATATTTATAGAGCTCATCCATTGCCATTAAAGCATTATGAATACATGACCTTTTCATTATTTAATAAGATGTTATTATTCCTATAAATTACAATGACTTACCAAATATGGGAAAACTATAGAGATCCAAAACCAACTACAAATATCTTCTAACCGAACTTCAAACTGATTCTTAATAAAAATTTCAAATTAATTCTAGGAATCACTAAACATCATTAATCAATGCTCAAAACCATGTTGAAGCATCCTTAATTAAGAAATTAACCTATATACAACAATAACCTCTCATGGATTTATTCCTAATCACCTTGTGGCATAACAACTATCAAATTTAACTTTTGGACCTATTAAGTGGGGCACTTGATTAAATATTGAAAGATCTAAAATCCTAATAAAAATAAATTATATAATTAAAAAAGATTAAATACCTCATTGAATTATCCATTTAAAATTAATGAATAGCTAAAAATATAAATTCTAAAAATCAAAATATCAAGCCTTTTCATCATTGCCTTTATGAGTTGTCAAGCTCTTACAAAATATCCCAAAAAATCTAATTTTAGAGCCATGCCTAGTAATTGATAATTATAATTACATGATAAATATTAACTTGATTAGAGTTAGTCTCAACTAACCTAGTTTTAGTTTGAACCCATTTCATGTTTAAACTCAACCTTAACTCACCTTGGGTGAGAGTTAATTCTCAAGGCTATAAATACAAGACCACACCCATTTATTTATAATATTGAATATTTTAGAGTTATAATGTAGGATTTGCTCCATAAGTCTCATGAAAATAATATTTTCATCCCCAACTATAAATCCAAGCAATCAAAGCCAAGGTGCCAAGGATATAAAGAGTGAAGCAAGATTCATTACCAAAGACTTCTTGATGCACAAAATGATCAATCCATTCCACAAGCCATTTGGATCTCCAAGTAAGGTAAAAGAGTGTGTTATTTTATATTTTATTTGTGATTTCATATGTAGTTAGGATTTTAGTATGTTTTCAACCTCACATCTACATATTCCTTGATCACATGTTGACACACCTAGTGGGACTTCAAGCATACCATATATCCAAGGAGAATAATATTCTACTTTTAGTTTTTATAATTAATGATCAAAAATATAAAAAAATCATATTTTAAAATCATTTTTTACTTCTTTATATTTTAATCAAGTCATGGTTTGTAGGGATCAATGTTTATTTTTAGTCACAGGTGGTAGTGATCAACACTAATTCTATAGATCAATGTTGATTAATAGGAATCAACCATGATCTCTATGTGAGAAATAGAACATGAAAGGAACATAAATAATTAGTGTATTAATTTATTTTTCTAGTTTCCATTCTATGTTTGAGGACCTACATATTGTTTTTCTAGCCTATTTCTCATAAGATCTAGTGAGGTATATTAGGTTTGACCTCATTTTTAATAACCATTTTTTATCAAAGAAACCTATGTTTTTGTATGTTTTACAAGGAAACATTGATGATCTTATTGATTGATGTTGACTAATTTAGATCAACATAGAACATTGTGTGGATCAATGATGATTTATATCTGAGATAGAAAATAGAAAACCTGAAAGCTAATTTTGAAATGTTGTTTTATCACTTAACTTTGAGTTTCTAAGTAGGAAAACCCTCTGATAATTTATAGGTCCTAAGGTGGAAAAGGTAAACTTCAAGCATGGTTAATTATTACACATCATATTTGGTGCTTAAAATTAAGTTAGTTGTTTTCATCTCTTAAGTTGAGTTTGAGGTTTTTGCAATCATTAACAACACATCCTATGGGGCTCAAATTTCACAACATATTTAATTTTGGTGATATCAAATAAATTTTCACATTAGTTAGATACTCATAAGAGTTTCATTTTATACTTTTTTGTTTAAAGTGTTTATTTTATAAAAATGAGTGATGTGTGTATGCTCTCCCCATGTCCCCTTTATGGAACTTGGGTTATAAAAAATTTACTTTCTTTGCATTTGTCACTTTGGTAAAAAAACATGAAAGGAAATTCATTAAGTCACTCCCCAAAATTTTTATGATTTGGATGACCCAAAATGACCGTAAAGTTCTTCCACTTGTCTTTATTTTTATGCATTTTGGCTTGTGATTAGGAGTTCATTACCTCTTCATGGTTTTTATAGGGAAGTGTTAACCTAAAAATTCATATCGCAAAATAATTTTAACCCCTCCATGGGGTGGGTATATAAATTGTGGGTGACCTACTGGTATGCTTTTTTTTAATGGTTAAAACAAGATCCATTAATGGTACTCAACCTAAAAATGTAGGGGCAACTCAAACATCACACTACACTGATTAATTGACAATTGTAGTGTTTGTAAAAAGAACAAGACCTTTTAACAACAATATGGTTGATATAATACAAATGATGTGATTGCATATCTAGTGTTAATGACACTTGGGACCATCTATAAATGCATTGAAATTGATATTTTATAATAACCTAACTTACCATAGACATACTATTGATGCATGGTGAGTACCCCTGAAGTTTCATGTCACATTATGAACTCTTGAAAGAAGAGGGGGCCTAAAAACCTTAATTTACATAAAATTTTAGTTTTAGATTAACTTAAAAATAATCTAAAGAGAAATTTGTATCACTTATATTTACACCCTTTGAGGATATGTCTCAGCTCACCTCATCCAAGTGGCACAATTAAAACACCTCTAGGTTGTGGGTAGCCTAAGAATGAGCTGAATCTTTAGATAGGGCTAGCTCCCTTAATGTACCACTTGTAAGTCACTACTACACCAAAAATTTATGAGGGAAAATGGAGATAAAATTGAAATTAAACTTTCCTAATAGAGTGATACACTGAACTACATGTTACACATGAGAACAAGGGACTAACCAAACATACACTTCTCCAAGTTACATATTCTATCATCAATATTTCATTATGAGGTTGTGATGAATGTATATGATATGAGGAATGAAAAATAGTCCTAGGATGGCATTATTTTAATATAATAACTAACTAAACCTTGACACATCAATAAAACACTTTACATGACCTTCAAGAAGAAGCTTTGCAACTATAAATAAGTGAGAGAATGAAACAACAATGCTAAGGAAACAAAAGGCCATCACTAATAAAAATAAATCTTATAAGTGAAAAAAATACTAATATTCATGGAAGAGGTAAAAATCAATAGTATTTATTGATCCATGGTATGAAAATAAGTAGGGCTTCACCATACTCAGGTGGAGCATGATTTACAAAGGCCAAAATGGCTAATTCTTATAGAACTTTAGAGAGAGAGAGAGGAGAAGAGAGAAGTATAAAGGTAATAATTAAACTTTTAAAGATAATAAAAGAAGTTACTTTTGCATTATAAAAGAATTGTAAATTTATAATGAAAATTTATAAAGTACAAGTGTCACCCCAAGTCATGAAACTCTTGAAATGTGGCGTAGGAGTTCCCTTTACTAGCTTAAAAAAATGGCTTCATGATTTAACCCTATTTTAACGTCCCAAAATTGAATAGGGATAGGTATAATTATTTTATTGAGATGTAATTATTTAATAAATTCTTATCCATGCATTAGTTATAGTCATGATCACCTAGAATATCCTAGAAGTGAGCCATGACTGGTTGTAGTCAACAAAACTAATATTTCACATACATTACACACTTAGCATAAAAAAAGGAATAATTTTTAAATGGAAATTTATATAAGGTAGTGTAATACAATTTTAAATACCCTCCATGGCCTTATAAACATTAGGCACACCTTAGAAATACTTTCACTTAAATTTTTCACACTTCTCACCACCATGTTCACTATGCCAATTTTGACTAGCTGAGATGAGAGATTTTATTGGAATAGTTAGTAGTTTTTAAAAGGAATTAAATATACATGGGGAGTTATTTTAATTCATAATATTTCTTCTAAATTTTATTTCATCTCTTTAAGCCTCCTAAAACCTGCATAATGCATAAAATAGTCAAGAAAAGATGTTTTATACCCTATCCATATAGATTTTGTACAAATCATCCTAATGGTAGGGAGATTTATTGATTAATATAAAACATTAAATCCTTTTTTATAGGAAAACTATTCCATTTTGGTGAATTATATCTCTCATTTACTCAAATTGGTCACTAGCAAGGGTTTTGGTGAGTCTAGGCCTATTTTACCCCCTTAAGCTTCATTCATAAATATGGGAAATTTAATTTATATATATATATATATATATATATATATATATTAAAATTAAATTTATCTATGTGTGTGTGTGTGTGTATTAAATACCATATTTAACTTTTCAAAGATTCTTAGGTCCCCATGCAGAGCATTTGGGTAGATATGAGCTGGTAAAGTTGCCTTGTCAAGATCTTTTCTCCATTTCCTACAGGCCTGAGTTTTCTTAAAGTCCAAGATTGAATTTATCATGGATTAATTTTCATAAAAATATCTCATATAAATTTTAATTAATCACATAAAAATGTTTTAATAGGGTGTAAATATCACCTACATCTAAAAATGAAAATGACCTTTCATTTGGGTACTAAGCTTAAATATGCCTAACAAGCTTTACTATAACCTTGAGGTTTTAGAGCACCCTATTTATATTTATACTTTTATTAAAGGTAATTAATTTTTTAATGGATGTTTTATAACCTCATACACATATTTTAAAGGTTAAAACAACTCTTGGTCATCTCATTTCATCCCTTCTTTCCAAGATTGCAAGGTTTGTGTGCAAAGGGAGTGCCCTCTGTCTCAGACAAAATAGAGGGCACTTACCCTATTTATCTAATATTTTTTTTTAAGGAATTATAAAACTAATAATTATTATATATACAAAAAATTTGCATTGTATTATGTCATTACACCCCCAAAATGAATTAAAACCAAAACAAACTATGAAGGAGGTAGACTGTGTGTATGGCAATCATAGACTGACTATGTATTGCCCTTGGAGAGGGTTTTATAATCTTATAATTTTATTTAATTACTGAATTATATTTAAATTAAATTTTAAAACCCATTACAATAAATTTCTCATTATAACCCTTGCTAAAACCCCTCAATCATGCTTCATGTGTGACTGGTCAAGGTACTTGACTGTATTTCATGTTTGGGTAAGGCCCCTGTAGGTGTAGTTTCATGGGTTAAAATTTGTAAATAATTAATAATATTTATTTAATTATTCAAATAATAATTTAATCATTCAAATCATTCAGCTCATACATTGGTTTTTTATCCTATCAAGACCACTCATATGTCTCTTTTGCTAACTATGTTTCTTGCCTTAGAGGGGACACCTATAGGTGTTTTTATGTTCATTAGACTTTGAAAACGTTGCATGATATTCCTTGATACATTTCAAGATAATATATTACTGATTTGGACATATTTTTTTCATGTTTTGGATATATCCAGCTCAAGAATCCCACTCCCTTTACTCTTTGCCCCTCATAGTCAATTATAGTTGACTGTATGGGGTCCTACATGTGTGTTTCTCCCTAAAAATTATGTCATCTATCCTATAGGAACCATATGAGTATCTTATAAATAAAATTTCAGATTATATGAATCTAAATATTTATAATTTTATATGTTCAAGATCCTACTATGCACTTGTAGGGCTTCAAAGTCTATTATACATCCACTTCTAGGCAAGAGATACCTGTAGATGCATATAGGGCTCAAAACATCACTAACCAACTCCTCCTGATGGTATTTATTCCCATTGGTATTCATTAGAGTCCATAATGTTTTCAAAAAATGGGAATATTTCTTGGTATATCCAAATATTGGGTGAAGGGGTCTCTTATAACTCAAACTTGTAGATAACAATGCCTAGATTTAGTACATAAAAGCACAACTTTGGGCCTCTAAATAAACAATATCCATTGATTATCTACCCATAAAACTTTGTATATTCCTTGTAATATATGTATTATTAAATAAAATTTCATAAATATGCATAAAATTAAGTGAAAAACTTGTTGTATGCTATCCACAAAATGGTGAGGTTTTCTATTTTCACATTTTGGGGATTTGATCAATAAACATAGTCATTCCACTTCAAAACATAGTTTCCACTTATATTAACAAACTTAACCTTAAAATAGGCATATAATGATCACAAAACATGTTTCAATTAAGGTTCCATTACTTGTTTCAATTCCTTTAAAACAACTCCTTAGTTCTCTGCTAACACATGTAGGTGGCCATTTTCATGTATGTAGACAATGAATGGAATGAGAGAAATGTGAATGTAATTTTGTATTATTATGAGTTTTAGGATATTATAAAGGATTTAAAATATTTTTAATTGATCATTCATAACATTATTTGTCTCATACACTCCCTTTTAAAATGACTGGTCTTATCATGGGATGCTTGTAGATGAGCATTTTCATATATGTAGGCAGTAGATAGAAACTTGATAGTATGTGAGATGTACATGATTATGATAAATTAAAGACATTTAAAAAGGATTAAAATTCACTTTTTTCACTCTAAAATATTTTAAAAATTTATCAAAATCCATTCCAATATGATTAGTATTCATGAGATCCCATGTACATAAAGATTGTGTTGTATGCAGGCAAATAGTTAGTTTAGTCAGTGAAGATGAGTCTCATTTTCAATAATCATGTACCTCCAAATGTTTAAATTAAATCACTTAAACTTGTGTGTATTTATATATAATTAAAATATCCTTTTTTTAATGTGATATCCTTATATAAGGATTCCTGCAAACGTATCTTTATGACTGCCTAATTCTATTTCTTGCATATGATTGCAAACTCATGGGATGTTACTTTGGAGATAAAGATTGAAATGGAAGGAGATAAATATAACATTTGAATAATGTAAAAAAAACCTATCTTCATCATCTAAAACCAGTATCAAAGCTCTAAGACCCTACAAATGGTAAAAAACTTCCAACAAGATATAATGGTGCATTCACTTACCTGAGATGATTTACATATCAAAAAACCTTGAAGCACTAAAATAATCATAATAATAATTTTATGAGGGATTAAACATTATTTTTAATCAACATCATCTATTTAATTTTATGAACTTTTCCAAACCAAGGCAAAACCTATAAGGTGCACATATTATCAAGCAAAATAAATAGTCTAACTTCTTAGGAATGGTTCATAAATCAAAGACCACCATTACTCTACAACCAAACATAAAATGGAATATGATTGATTGTAAAAGACACCAGTAGGATCATTTTCCCTAAAGCCTCTTTTGATGACCATACCAATTACAAACATGAAGGCCATTCTTCCTTGCCAAGCCTAGTGGAAGAAAAGACAAGTGATTTTCTTCATTTTTTGAAGTTTATGATCAAATTGATCACTAAAGTAAGTTTAATAAATACTAAAGGACACTCTTGAGATGTACCCAAATGTAGGAGTCCATATAATTCCATACACCTCATTGAATGCTCATTTTTTCTAAGAAAAATACCCTTTCTTATAAATATCCTACCACTTTTTAGATAGTAAGATTTACAAAAGAATTCCTAGGACACATGGGATGTGACATCACCTTTTAAACATTCACATTGCCATAGGAGGATATAAAATGTATTTAATGTTCAATTTTGATCCCTAAATGACTCAAAATGACATAAATATTGAAATGACATAAAAATACCTATTATATACCTCATGATAAAATATGAGACCCATTATAAACCTCTAAAGATCAAGTTTTTTTCCTATATGGGTCCCAATTTGATCTACACGGTCAAATTTGGTCAATAAATTGGTGACTCATACAGGTAGTATGACTACTATATTAAGGATCAATATCCTTATTAGTCCATTGGGATTAGGGACACATGAATTTTGGAACACAACAAGAGGATTTTGACTATTAAAAACAAGCTTTGATCAAGACAAAAGCACTTGACTACCTCAACCACACAAAACAAAGGACACACACAAAACAAAGAAAGAAAACCAATAAGACACTCACACACATGTGAGAAAGGAATTTAGGGAAATAAGAAAAAAAACCACTATATATAAATAATAACTAGTATACCTCCCTTTATAGGATCAAAATGAAATTTCCTTACATCTCCTTTTTCATGAGATGAATGATAGTGCCAATCATGTTGCTCTTTGGATTGGAGACTTGATAGATCAAAATTATTTATTGGCACTTCACTTGATATTATCTCAAGCAGAACATATTAAAATAGGTCTCCAATGTAAATATATTCATCTTAAACTTGTACACATACCTCATAATTTTGACCACTCTTCATCTCATGATCAACTTGTATTTTCTTAGTAGGCATGGCTTCAAGAGGAGTAGTTTTTTATTCTTTAGAAGATTAAGGCCAATATTAGTTTGTTCCATCATTTAAAATATGATAATTTTTTTCCAAATTATTGAGAGGATGATAACCCATATTTAGTGTTTTAAACATATCATCATGGGATGCATATGCTTCTTGAAAGGACAGAACTGAAAAGTTGCTTTTTCTTTGCATACTCATTTGGGTGCCAAGTCTACCTTCTCCATTATTGATTTGATCATATCCTTATTGAAGGGGAGTATAAAATACTCCAATTATTACAAACAAGTCATCCCAAGGCTGATTAGGAACTTGTTCTTACCCATCCATGATATATTGCATAGTGATGGAAGAACGAATGATTATTTCTTCCTCTTTAACAAAAGGAAATCATTTTTCCATATCAAACTAATCAAAAGTTTAAACATAAGAGCTCACATATTCTTCAGAATTTATTACCTTTTGAAGGATCTCAAGTTTAATTTCAACTTTCATAACATGAATTTGGTTCTCAAGGGATGCAAGACCTTCAATCTCCTTCTCCTTCTTGGTGATTCCAAGACTAAGCATCTTAAAATCAGGAGACTTAGCCTAATGGGGTTGCCAAGGAGCTATACTTTTTTCAAACAAGAGTTATAAATTTTTATCAACCAAATTATCCTATTTATTTTCCCATACCATAGGTAAATAAAGGAAAAGGATGATGAAGTGAAGACAAGATGAGCTAGTTGCTGGAGGTGGAACGTGTGACTCAAAACCAGATTGAGAATGAATTATAAGGGATCCCTTTGAAATCTCTTGAGGAAGGGAAGGTAGACCTTGGGATAAAATAGATTTGTTTTATTCCCTCCATTTGAAAATTAATTAATTTAAATTTGATTAAAATTGAGCATTCTATTTAGGAAGGTTAAATGGGGTGTGTTTAGGCATAGGATCCTCCTTTGGCTCTAAACCTTCTATTACACCTTGACTTAGAAATTTTATTCTCAACTCTAGCTCTTTAATTTGATTGGCTAGGTTCTCTTGGAAAAGTCTCTCTTGAATTTTAAAGGCATCATCATGAGGATAAGGAGTATAATAGGGATGACATGGAAAATCATGGGTCTCTTAAGGAAGGGCGTGAGGGTCTTGCATAAGATCAAGCTATCTCTTAACTTCACACTCCTTATCTAGGATTTTACCTTCTTTCTTTCCCCATGATTTCAATACCTTATTATAGATTAGGATGTTAGTATTAGGAGTATTTTCTTGATGTAGTGATGAACTTTGAGGAGTGGATGAAGTGTTCAAAAAATGTGGGAACTCCTTAGGCTTGGATTGTCCACCTTGTCTCCAACGTAGGATTTCATATCTAGAGATCTCTTTTTGAGGTGGGGATGTAATGGGAGAGGGTAATAAGGGCTTAAATTACACTTCATTTTTTTATTATATAAAATTTTAAATCTTCCTATTGGCTAATTCAATCTACCTATCAATATTTACTTTAAAAACCAAGTTTGTCTTTCTAACTCTCTCTTCCATCTGATTGGGGAAAGGATGACTTTGATAAGCTTGATTAGGCTCATGAGTAGGGGTCAAGTAGGACTGATATGAATATTTATGAGGTTTATATGAGGGCTAATGGGTTTGTTGAGGCTTCTTCTCATAAATCTTTAACCTATCTTCCAAAATGAAACTAGGCCACTCACATCTAACATCTCACTTGTAAGTTTTTACCAATTAGCTCTCTCAATAGGTCCCCACTCTCTTTTAACCAGATATAATGCATCCATCACCTTATGAATAAGATTAATATTAATATATAGACCATGTTTCCTTTATGTCTCAATATCTATCATGTACCTCTCACAGCCCAAAAGAGTTTACTTGAAAGTGGAAATGGACTGATCAAAGAAGTGACTAGGTTGACTAGGAGGAACAGGGTATTGAGAAGGCTAGTTATATAATATCTAGTAAATATAATATTTAAGATATTAATGAACATGACACGTTTGATAGGGAATGCCATAATCTTGATAAACATAACCAACTTGTGTAAAACAATACTCAACAACAAATTCAGCCATAAACTTCATTAAGAAGCAAGAACACAAGGAATGAATATAAAAAATATTCAAAAGGAATGCTTGGGTTGCTTGATCATATGATGTAATATTAGAGTCACTATTGATGTTTAGATTTATGATTCCAAATTCTGAAGTGTTGAAAGGTAATACCAAAAATATTTCAACTTATTGGACTAATAGTCCCACTAAGCATACAAAAAATTATTGTCACTTAGATTTTTGCCCTTTGAGGACATGTCTCATCTCTCCTCATCTATGTGGAAATATTTAAACACCTATATCCTATGGGTAGCCTAATAATGAGGTGAATATCTAGATAGGGATAGCTACCTTGATGTACCACTTATAAATCACTGCTACACCTAAGATTTATAAGGGAGAAAAGAGAGAAAACTAAAATTAAACAATCCTAAAGGAGGTGATACACCAATTAGTTGATGACTACAAGCCAACTACATGTTACACATTATAACAAGGGACTAACCAAACATACACTTCTCCAATATGCATCTTCTCACATCAATATTTCATTATGAGGTTGTGATGAATGTATAGGATAGGAGGACTAAAAAATTATCGCCATCATTATGAGGTTGTGATGAATGTATAGGATAGGAGTACTAAAAAATTGGCCTTAGATGTAATTATTTCAATAGACTAACTCATTCAACCTTGACAAATCAATAAAACACTTCACATGACCTACAAGAAGAATCTTTCCAACTACAAATAGGTGAGATAATGAAACAACAATGCTAAGGAAATAATAAGTCATCACTAAAAAAATCAATCATCTAAGTGAACACACTATGAATAGTCATGGAAGATGTAAAATTTAGTAGTATTTATTGATCCATGGTATGTAAATGAGAATGTATTTTCCATACTCAAGTGGAGCATGATTTACAAAGGCCAAAATGGCTAGTTCTTATAGAACGAGAGAGAGAGAGAGAGAGAGAGAGAGAGAGAGAGAGAGAGAGAGAGAGAGAGAGAGAGAGAGAGAGAGAGAGAGAGAGAGAGAGAGAGAGAGAGAGAGAGAGAGAGAGAGAGAGAGAGAGAGAGAGATCCAAAGGTCACAAGGAAACTTATTAATATAATAAAATGAGTTATTTTTTAATGAAAAAGGAATGTGAAACTGATCATGAAAATTTAACAAGTACAAGTGTCACCCCAAGTCATGAAACTCTTGAAATGTGGCATAGGAGTTCCCTTTGCTAGCTCATAAAACTACCTTCATGATTTAACCATGTTTTAATGTCACAAAAATAAATATGGATATGTCTAATGTTTTGAATAATATGGAAGGATTTTATACATGCCTCTCTATGCATTTTTTTGTAGTCCTAATCACTTGGAATCTCCTATAAGTGAGCCATCAATAGATGTAGTCAAGAAAACTACTCTTTCACACACCTTGCACACTTGGATTCCAAAAATTCATCAATTTTCAATTAAAATTCATAAAATATAGTGTGTGAAACTTTTAAATACCCTCCATGGCCTTAGAGGCATCAGGCACACCTTAAAAATACTTCCACTTGAAGTTTTCACACTTCTCACTACCATGTTCACTATGCCAGTTTTGACTGGCTAAGATGAGATCATTTTTTTGAAAACTTAGGAGTTTATCCAAGGAATTAAATTTATATTTGGATTTATATTAAGTCATAATATTTATTCCAAAGTTTATTTAATCTATTGAATCCTCCTATAACCTAGAAAATGCACAAAATAGTAAAAAAGAAAAGTAGTTTTATACCCTATCCGTACATATTCCATACAAATAATCCTAATTTTATGTATCTTTAATTATTACTATACAACACTAAATAATTTTTATAGTAAAACTATGATATTTTGGTGCATTATCTCTTTCATTTCCTCAATCTAGTCACTAACAAGGGTTTTGGTGAGTCTAGGCCTATTTTACCCTCTTAAGATTCATTCATAAATATGGGATCTTGAATTTGAAAAAAAATTACAAAATAATGATCTTAAATACCATATTTAACTTTTACAATATTATTTTGTCCCCATGTAAAGCATTCAGGTAGATATGAGCTTTTAAATTTGCCTTCTCAAAATCTCTTTTCTCCCTTTCCTACAAGCCTGAGTTGTCTTAAAGTTGAAGATTGAATTTATCATGGATTAATTTTCATCCAAATATATCAAACACATCTTAATTAATCCCATAAATATGTTTAAATATGGTAAAAATATCACCTACATATAGAAATGAAAATGACCTTTCATTTGGGAACTAGGCTTTAACATGCCTAACATGCTTGACTATAACCTTGAGGGTTTAGAACACCCTATTTATATTTATAATTTTATTAAAGGCCCACTATGTTTATATCTATTTTTTTAACCTCATACACCTCCTTTCAAGGTTTAACCAGCTCTCGATCATCTCATTTTATCCCTTCTTTCCAAGATTGCAGGGTTTGTGTACAAGGGGAGTGCCCTTTATTTAAGACAAAATAAAGGGAACTTCCCATATTTATCTATAGAAAAAAATGTTTTATGGGATTATAAAAATCATAAATATGATATGTATAAAAAATGGGCCTTTTATTAGGTCATTATACCCCAAAATGCTTTAAAACCAAAATAGACTATGAATGAGGTAGACTGTGTGTATGAAAGCCATAGACTGACTATGTATTGCCCTTAGAGAAGGTTTTATGATATTATAATTTAATTTTAGGACCTAATTATATTTAAATTAAATTTTACAACCCATTCCAATTACTTTATCATTTTAACCCTTGCTAAAATGCCTCAATCATACACCCTGTATGATTGGTCAATATACTTTACTTATTTCTTGTTTGGGTAAGGCACCTTTAGGTGTAGTTGCATGGGTTTGAATTTATAAATAATTCATAATAATTATTTTATTATTAAAATAATTATTTTATCATTAAACTTATCAAACTCATACCTTGATTTTGGATCCTATCAAGATCAATTATAAGTTTCTTTTGCTGATTGTGTTTCTTGCCTTAGAGGGGATACCTATAAGTGATTTTATGTGGATTATAATTTGAAAAAATTGAATGATATTTATATATAACTTAAAATATAATATATTATTTATTTGGACCTATTTTTTTCATTCTTGGGTTATATCGACCTTAAGAATCCCACTCCCTTACTCTCTACCCATCACAGTCAACTATAATTGACTGTGTGGGGTCCTGTAGGTGTCTTTCTCTCTAAACATTATGTCATGTAACATGTAATAACCATATGAGGATTTTAGGAATAAAATTTTATATTGTATTAATCTCTATATTCACAATTTATTATATTCAATCTCCTACTATGCACTTTTAGGGATTCACAGTCTACTGTACATCCACTTCTAGGCAAGAGATACCTATAGATGCATATAGGGCTCAAAACACTACTAACCAAATCCTTGTGATAGTATCTATTCCAATTGGTATTAATTTAACTCCATAATTTTTTCCAAACATGGTAATATGCCTTGGTATTGCAATATTGGGTGAAGGGGTCTCTTGTAGCTCAGACCTATAGATAATACTACTTGTATTTAGTACATAAAAACACAACTTTGGGCCTCCAAAAAACCAATCTCCATTGGTTATATGCCCCTAAAAATTTATGGAGTCCTTATCATATATGGAGGATTCAAGACAAGGTCATCAAGATGCATCAAATGAAGTGTCAACCTTGTTGTATGTTATCCAAAAAATGGTGAGGTTCTCTATTTTCACATTTTGGGGATTTGATCACTAAGCACGATCATTCCACCTAAAATTCTATTTTACACTTATATTAATAAAATCAACCTAAAACAATCCTATCATGATCACATCACATTTTAGGAATTTCAAGGAAGGTTTCATTACTTGTTTCAATGCCTTCAAAATAACTCCTCAACTCTCTGCTAACCCTTATAGGTGGCCATTTTCATGTATGTAGACAATGAATGGAATGAGATCAATGTGCATGGTTTTTTGTCTTATTATGATTTTTAGGCTCTTCTAAAGGATTTAAAATAGACTTACTTGATCATTAAGAAACTTATTTGTATTATACACTCCCTTTTAACATGATTGGCCTTCTCATGGGATACTTGTAGGTGAGCATTTTCATATATGCAGGTAGTAGATAGAACTTGGTAGTATATGATATTTACATTATTATGATAAATTAAAGAACATTAACAAGGGTAAAAATTCACGTTTTTCACTCTAAAATATATAAAAAACTATCAAACTCCCTTCCAACATGATTAGTCTACATGAGAGCACCTGTACATGAAGATTGAGTTGTATGCATACAAATAATGAGTTTAGGCAGTGAAGATAAGTCCCACTTTAAATAATACATCCCACCTTTGTTTTAGTCTTTTGAAAAACTTTTATATGTGTCTCACTTATTTGAAATGGTATTGTTATGCTTCCCATTTCATTTCAAATATTTTGCCCTTGATTATTGAAACAAGCCATTTTCCATATATTAAAGCATGATAATGTCATTATGCTACTTGAATCATTTCAAATACTTGTGTCCAAGTTCTAAATTTTGAAATTGAAGCTGCATGTGCCTTTTGGATATGTGCCTAGTATTGTCATGCTACATGTTCTTGTTTATCTTTTTGTTAGTTTTAAGAAGCCTAGTTTTCTGAGTTGAGTTTAAAATTAGAATTGCCAAGTTTAAATCTAAACATTTATTTATTTATACCTATGCTTTATGTAATTTTGGAATAGACATCCATCTTTCACTTTTGGGTTTTGTAACTTAGGTTAATTCTTTATTCAATTTGAAAACTATTTTTTTGCCTAGATTTGAAGTCTGCCTTCCTTATGCCTAATGTTTCATGCCTTTTACTAACTGATTAAGTTTATGTTTAGAATTTAAATACATATTTTATGACAAAATGTTTCAAATTTTTTAGATTAACTAGTTTATCTTTTTAGACCTCATTTTGTTTAAAGTCTAGCTTTTGTGCCTTTTCTAAAAGACCTATCAATACCTATTTTAAGCCCCATTTTCCAAAAGTCATAACAACCTTTGTTCTTTAGACCTGGATTAAAATTGTTTGAAATAATTTATACCTAAGTTTGGAATTTCAGTTTTATTTCATCCACTTGACCTTTTGTTTAGAAACATTTTATGTTATAATGTTTAAAACCAAGTTTTGCCATAGACCTTTTTGGAGATACAACTCCACTCCTTAGACCATGTTTGGACCATTTGACCTTTAGACCTTATTTTTAAGAGTTTGTGTAACTCCAAGCCTTTTTTCAAAATGTTCATCAATAATTTATATATATCTTGTTACACTCATAGTGGATCCATGCACAATTTAGGTTATGACAATATGGTCACACAAAATAACTTTGTTCAAGACCCCTATGATGATGTAATTTGTGATATGGATTCCTATCCTCCTTATAATACTTAATGAAGAGAATAAATCCAAGATCCTCAAGTATAATATTCAATGATACCTTCTTTGGGATGTTTAACATACCAAGTTTACCCTTTTAATGGTAATTTTACCCAATCCCCTACCTATACCATTAACCCTCCTTTGGCTTGTGAAAGTAATCAAGATTCATAATTCCCTACCATTACCATTCAAGGACCTCATCCTTTGGCTTATGCAAGTAACAAATATTTTAAATGCCCTACCATTACCATTATAGGCCCTTGACCTTTGGCTTGTGTTAAAAATCAAGCTTCATCATGCCCCACCATTATCATTCTAGGCCCTTACACATATGCTATCTCATTATTACAACAAGGTTGTGTAATTATAACTAGACAAATCACACTTACCATCTTAAACCAATATCTAATCTTTATTAAGCCCATATCAGATGATCTTGTTTACAAATAGATAATTATCTAACTATTGATCATCCATCATCCATTACTAACCATACCACACTTAAAAAAAATAATGTCAATCTCTTAGCCATTACAGTGCCAATCAGTACCTCTCCAATAGAACCAATCATCAAAGACCAAGATGTGTTAAATAATGATATTTTAAAACTACTTGTAAACCAAAGACAAGATAACCAACCAATCTATGATGTTTTTTTATTGAAACACCTATTTGTGATGAGTCAACTTGTGATGAATCACATTTTGATACTACCCTTGTTGCTGGGGAGTCTCAATCTCACAAGCCACTATTTATTGAGTCACTTCTTAATGATTAGAACCGTCTTTGGAAAAATATTTATCTTGACCATTTTCCTACTTTTAAAGAGGTTCCCTTTGACAAGACAATCTCTATGGAGTTGTCTCTTAACCTTTTTCCCCTCATTGAGGAGTCTCACTTTAACAAACTAGTATTTGTGGAGCCCATTATGACATCATAGGTCATTACTTGTCTAATACCAAACATTCAATAAGACAACATTGCAGCAACATCCACACTAGATAAAGAATATGAACTAGAGTCATGTTCTATTCTTGAATCGATGTCAAATTTAGCATCAAAAGTAAAATCAACATCGGATTTAGTGTCCCTTGATTCAGACTCAGTTTTAAAATCAAAATACATTCATGGTTATTACAACATTGGTTACACATGCCTTGTAGATCAATTTGAATATATTTTTTAGCTTTTCATAGTTTTTTAGGATGATTACTTTAGCATCAACATAAGTTCTCATAGTATCTTATATGAGGATTGTCTTGCCTCTTTTCTTTCCATTATTATTCTATATTCCATGAACACCACCCAACATATCCATTATATTGACATTACACCTCCCACAAGTGTCGATTGAGATCGATATAATCATACCTTATTGAATTACATCCATGGTGACATATTAGTTACAAAATATCAAAGGGACCAAGAACACAATCATGTATAAGAATAAAAATCTCTTAATGAAACCTTTGATAAAGTTCTAGGGGATAATTAAAGTCCAAACTCAACATATTTTAGTGAAACCTTGTTTAAAGCTCTAGAAGACAATCAATGTCAAAATTCAACATTCCTCAGTGAAACATTTTAGAGGTGATATGGGATAATCAAGGAATTTTATTTTTGAAAATATCTTTAAGGTGATAATAGCTGAGAATAATAGTTCTTCACTACATGATGAAGACATTATTAAATATAAATCGATATAACTTCTAATCTACACCATAATCAGATGGTAGCTACTCTCAAGCCTAAACAAGAAAAAATATGATGGTATTATTAAGAGTATGTTTAGAAGTCTTCAGTCTTACCACAACTAAAATTATGTCAAATTTGGAATCAAAAACATTGTGAGTGCTTGAAAATCTTGATCTTCATTTATTTCCCAATCATTATACATTTTATTATCATCCACCTTTACATTGCCAAATTAGACCTATCATCCAATATTTATTTGTGTCTACCATCCTTGGCCACACATTCCTTTATAGAAGATATGAAGATATCTTGTCTTGAAGTTTGGAGGAAATAAATTCAAAGACCAATTAATATCATAAAAACATTATTAGAGTCCAAATCCACAGTAGGTTCTTGACAAAGTAGCTATTCATAAAAGGTGTGGGCTAGTAATTTACATGATCGATTATTTTATTTGTATCATATTATTATTAGGGCATGCATATCCACATTATTAGGAACAAAAAAAACATTTAACTTGACATAACCATACCTTTGCCTTTCCATTTACCTTGCCATTTTGATTTTCCATTTATCTTGTCATTATTTCATACCCTACCATTTACCTTACCTTATCACTTCAAGGCAACCCTATTACCATTATGACTAATTTACCTCCTATTATATTATTTATTCCATACCGGATACCATTTTACCATACATTAATTATTGACCAAACTTGTTTTTAAATTCCCTACCTAACCCTTTTAACCTTGGTTTTATTAGTTATTTTGGCACCTTCTGTAAAGGGATTTTGATCCACTTTTAGTAGTTTTAGAATTTTGTATTAATATGGTAGTATATGAAATTAGTATGATAGTGTATATATAAATTACATATTTCATTTACGCTTGAATGATGTTACTAATTATAACCACCTTTGGGGAAATTGGTATTTCACCTTGTGTTACTAACTATAACCACCTATGGGAAAATAAGTATCATTAACCTATGCCACTATTTCTTAATTATAACCACTTAAAAAAAAATTAGTAATAATACCTTTACCATGAATTTTTGCATCACCTCACCCTTACTATTATAATTTGCCTTACCATTTTCCTAAATTCAAAAACCTAACACTACCTAGTTAGATCTCACCGCCTTTTGTGTAGGTAGAACTATAGTGAACTGAGGTCCTAGTGGGACAATGTAGGTAGTGATTGATTCATTTTGAGGTTTTCTTAGCTACCTTTTTCCATGCTCTCATTATTTTATAGAAAACCTAAGATAACACTCTCACCATTTTGTGAGTGGTATCTTGTCAATCTAAAATGAGTTAAGATACCCCAAAATTTCCAAAAACATTCAGAAACATTTCAAAATCCTAAACATGATCAAATTGGCTTAAAATCTCTTCAAGTGATATAAAACCTCAATGTACACAAACATATGTCCTATTTAAACCTAGTTAGTCATCCTTAATCTACCCTATTAGGGTAAATCCATTTTTCGTTCCAATATACAAATCCATTATTAGTTCCAATCCATTCCACTACCATTGGGGGTGTGACCTTCCCTTTGCATGTATCCTTGCTTGGAGGCACCACCTGTATATCGTTCAATTGAGCCTTCACAAATAGATATTAACTTAGTTAATGACATCATTCTTTCTATTTATTTTTCTTTCAATATTTCTATATGTTTGTTTGCTTAGTTATTTGTTGTTTGTTTGTTTTCCTATTTGTTTGCTTTCATTATTGTGCTTTGACTTAGTCTATATGTGTTCATTGGGTGATTCTTTGTAAATTATTCTTGAGTCTATCCATATTCATACATCAACATTATCATCATGGTTTTTATTATCAATGAGTTATTTTTAATTATTCATTGGATCATGTGTATATCCTTAAACATATTTTGGATAAGTTATCATGGTGTTCTATCATGATGCATATCACCATTTGCTAGATCAAAAATCATCTCGGGAAAACTTACAATCAATGAGGCCACAATACTTCTCCTTGGCATTTAAAAAATTCTTGATCCTTCCAAATCATGTCTCACATATAAGGAAATTAATTCATGAAATAGTTTTAACCCTTTCTAGTTAGTACATGCATCTCCATACTAGTAGGTTTCCAAAATTCATATTACTCCTCTTTAGTAACTTAATGTTAATGTATGCATATGGATTATGACTTTAAGCACCCTATTCCAATTTTCCATATTACTCCCTTCATAATACCAATGATTATAATCACCTTTGGGAAAATCATTATGTATCTCCCCACCTGTAGAGCCAATGATTAAAACAACCTTTGCTCAAATCATCATGTTTTGATCCTACATAGTAAGCCATTGATTATAAATACATATGAGAAAATCATTATGTTTTGATCTATCTAGAGATTAATGACTATAATTTCCTTTGGGAAAATCATTATCTTTCTTCTACCCAATGGGTGCACACTTTAATTATGACAATTATTATAACCACCTTTGGGAAAACCATTATCTCTATCTACCCAACTAGGGCATGCTTTTATCCTATCAATCATTATAACCACATATGGTTAAATCCTTATTTCTCTTCTAAAATATTATAAACACCTTTGATAAAATCATTATATTATAACCTTTATCCTTTGGTTAATGATTATAACTAATTGTGGGCAAATCATTATCTTTTTACCTACCTATGTTGATGATTATAATTGCCTTTGGGAAAATCATCCTATTTATCTGCCCAGCCAAGGTAACTCACCATATAATTTATTATAACCACATATGGTAAAATGAGTCTTTTACACCCCCTTATATGTTTTTTGTCCCATCATTTCCTTCTTTTGAGGGACTGATTGCCAACCTTATTTTTATGACCACTCCCTCAAGGGGACATCTAGAGCTCATCCATTGTCATTGAAACATTAGGCATACATGACCTTTTTATTCCTTAATAATATATTAGTATGAATATAGCTTACAATGCCTTCCCAAATAGGGCAAACTGTAGACATCAAAAATTATTCACAAATGGCTTCTAACTAGACTTCAAACTGATTCCTATCAACCATTACAAATTAAGCCTAAGAATCATTAAATGTCCAAAATTTGTTTATGCATCATTCATGAATGCTAAGAATCATGTTGATGCATCCCTAATTGGGATAATAGCTGTATACAATAATAAGCTCTCATGGATTCATCCCTAATCACCTTGTGACATAATAACTATCAATTTGGCCTATGAAGCTATCAAGCTAAACACTTGATCAAATCTTGAAAGAGATAAAATTATAATAAAAATAAATTATCTAATTAAATAATATTAAATTCCTTGTTAAATTATCCATTTAAAATTAATGATATCTAGAAATAGAAATTCAAAATATAAAAATATCAAGCCTTTTCACCATTACCTTTATGAGTTATCAAGCTCTTCCAAAATATCCCAAAATATCTAATTTGAGAGCCATGCCTAGTAATTGAAAATCATAATTACATGGAAAATATTAACTTAACTGGAGTTAGTATTAACTCACCTAGGGTTAGTTTGAACCCATTCCATGTTTAAACTCAACCTTAACTCACCTTGGATGAGAGTTAATTCTAGAGGCTGTATTTACAAGGCCATACCCCTTCATTTCTAAGCTTGGATATTATAGAGTTATTATGTAGGATTTACTACATAAGCCTCATGAAAGTATTTTGATCGTGCCCAAATATTAAGATAATCAATAAAAGACAATGTTCCAAGTAGATAAGGAGCCAAGCAAGATTCATTTTCAAAGACTTCTTGATGTACAAATCAAGCAATCCATTCACAAGCCATTTAGAGCTCCAAGTAAGGTAAAAGAGTATGTTATTTTGTGTTTTAGTTATGTTTTCATATGTAATTTTTCTACCTATGCTCTCCCTAGTGTCTAGGATATATTTGTTAGGAATTTAGTGTGTTGTTTTGAGCTTTATTTCTTGGACTAACACAAGACTAACCTTCCCTCCACATATTCCTTGATCACATAAGTAATGTAAGATGTATATCATATCAAACATTCAAAAAGGTGTCAAGATAGATATACCAATGTATGTGGTAGTAAATCTAAGTAAAAATATGTAGACACTTAGGGGGATTGGTAATGATGTCTATCACAACACCCAAGTAGTAAGGGTTGATGCTTGAGGTCCCTCATGGCATAAAAAATTGGTGTGTGTAACAAGTAAAGACAAGTGTCATAGCCATAACACATACAAGAAAGCATAGATACAAAACACATGAGGCATGCCAAGTAGGCAAAAGGGACACAATACAAAGGACATGGGCACATGTAACTAAATATAATAAAAACTACATACAAATACATGTTAAAATGTCCACATATGTAAGTAATAAACAAGTCAGCTTAGATACAGATAGAAGGACATGTTCAAATGTTTATATAAACAATTAAGAAGGTAAACACAAGGACATCAATACATGTCCAAAACATATGTACTATTAATAGAAGTGGTATAGATCCAAATAATAATGGCATATTCAAATTCCCTTGAATAAAAGAAACCTAGAGATACAATCAAGTCTAAACAATGATAGCTAGAAATGAAAGTATGCATGAATATGCAATATAAATATGTGTAAGAGATATAATGTATATATGCTAAGTTTAAAATATTAATAGATAGTAAAAAATATGAGTAAGAGTAACATGATAAATATGAAGATATAACAATGTTAAAAGTAGGATTTAAAGTATAAACAAATAGAACATGGAAATCTAAACTATGTATAGGATGTGCCCAAGTGGGTGAATGTGTCAAGTGAAGACCCAAGTATCAGTATAAATGCCCTCAGTGGGTAGATAGTTACAAGTTTGGATTGATGTAGTGGATGTTAGTCCTATAAAAATTTACAAACACTCAATAAGAACAAGTGAAGCATGCATGTATGATAAAACTGACTATACTAAGATAGCTATCATATGTAGTGTTTGAAAAATATAATAATCGTAAACATACCAATGCATACAATATATTATTTTTAGTTTTTTAAGTAATTATTTAAATTTTTTTGTGTTTTTTGACATCTTATATTATTTTTGGAATTTTTTGACATGAGCTATGTACATGCAACATGAAAATGAAATATGTGCAAGGATCAAGAGAGAAATAAAGTATGTAAAAAAGCGAGAAAAAATACTAACCAATGATTATCATGGGAGATGCACTATCACTATGGTTGGTGTTAAATAAGTGAACTAGGATCATGCATACTGTGTGAAAGTGCAATGGTGGTCTCATAATCTATTATACCAAGTGATCTATATATGGATCTATCTGTGAAGTGATGGTGTAAATCTATGGAATCAAATATGGTACTATGTAAACTTTAGGGGTCTTAAGGACCCATCTAGTAGAATAAATTATAGGTGGAATAGGTGACCTATGTTGAGAATTCTAAGAACTCAATAAGAATGATCTTGGTAGAAAATGAGTAGATAGAGACCCTCTAGAATCTGTAACATATCTATGATGTAGGGGTATCTATAAAAATGGTCTTCATGGGAGAGTATACATACATGGAAGAATTTTAGGACTAGACCTCACCTACATTTATGGATCTAATGAATTTTTTTGTTTATCAATAAGAACTATGCTCAGAGCTATAACTAAAAATTGTGTTGTAACTGCCTATGGAATAAGTAGAGGACACTCATATGGAAGACCCTCAACTATGACCACCTAATTTTCATTTATATATTTTAGGAATTTGTGTATTATGGATGGGATTTATCATATATATTTTATCCATGGCCTATCTAATAACACATCAAATATGCCTACACTAGATCTTACTAAGAATATAGTGGCCACATGTGCTAGTCCAACCTATAATGGAAGCACTATCTCATCAATGGAGCTCTAAGCATGATCACTTAAACCAATAATAAATGTATCTATAAGGGATATATCCTACTATAAATAATATAATTGATGTATAAATATGATAGTATAGATGTTAGTGTTTGACTTGTTTTCAACCATAACACTCTAGATATGACGATGATCTATGTAGGCTCGAACAAAGAGTGCATATAATCTATATCATCATAAAAAATTCTCCTAATCTAATAAATTGATGAGTGGTCTAGTTGGAACTATAGTGTGTTACATACTAGTGATATTGTGTAATGGGTGTGCCTCATCGATAATAGTGTGATATGAAGTTGGAGGTGGATGTGCCTAATATGTGTAGAGAATACTTGAAGTGCTCCCTATCTCATTTTCTATGCAATTTATAAATAAATATGATAAAATTTAAAATGATTTATCTTCCATTTTCTATACTTTTGGTGTCTATATGGGTGTTTCCACATCAATAATGTTAGCCTTAATAAAATATTGTATCTTATGTTTTAGGATGATGCATCTATTTTTTGTATGGCCTATTTCCCTATGATAGTCGTATAATGCATTGGAATCATAGTTATTTGTAATATGTAATTTTGTATCAACCTATTTGATGGTATGGATATATTTTACATTTCATTCCAAAATTTACTATAAAACATGTGTCAGTGATTCTAAAAGGTTGGTGATGACTCTACATAGAGGAGATGACAAGATCAAGCGAGGATATGGTTCTGAAGCTATGTTAACTATGGAATGTGGATCAATCTTGTTTTTAGTATCTCTTACCATGTATGGAAGATTATTATAACTCTTAGCATTTGATTATGATCCAATTTTATATTTTAGTTTTCCCATTGAGAGAAGCTTGAGTTCTCTTTCTTTTACCGTGTGGCATAAATATATGAAGGTTGGAAACTTTTTAAACAAGATAGCTTCATGTAATGTTCATTGAATACTTTATTTGAAAATGTCCTAAATATATTTATCTACCATGTGTTTAGTTAATTCTTTCAATATAGTCTTGTATCATAAGACATTCTGTAATGGGCTCATTTGACTTTTGTTTTAATTGTGTAACTTGAGCATATGAGATATTATCACCAATTTTTATGGAGAAGTGTGCTAAAAGATATATTCCAAAGGATTTATTTCTATGATAAATTTATTTGGTAAGTCATAAAACCACTATAAGGCATAATCTTTTAAACTACATGGAAATAACTTAGTGGGGAATAAATCATTTGACACATAGTCCAAACATGCTAAATGAAAAGATTAGAGATGATGATCAGGGTCACCCTTACCATCATACAATGTAAGATTAGGTTATATGAATCCAAATGGAAAGGGATTTTTTGCTATATTATGTGCCAAAGGTATATGTAAAAGATAATTAGAATCTAAGGCATGTGATGGCTTAATGGCTCCTTTTTTCAAGATGTAACACCTTAGCATGTATAGTATGAAACTCATGTATAAGGTATTCTACATCTGGAGTGGAATAAATATCCATAAGAGGTGTATATATCATAGAAGGTTTTTGAAGTATAATTTTTGGTTATTGTGCTAGCTAAATTGGCCCAATGTAGGTATAACAATGTTATTAATTAGGGGACATGAATATAGACCATTGTTTGATTTATTCTTAATATACATTATGGCTTGTAAAATTTGTTCATGATCAAGGGGATGTTACCAAATTCTATCTCTGAAGCTATGTAGGATTTCATCCTTATTGATAATTAGGTTTTCATTGTTAAGTGAAGGGAGAGTGTCTTGTTCATCTTGATCTTTATTATATTGATATTATTTGAATGCATTATCATTAAAATCCACATAATTAGGGTGTTAAAGATAAAAAATAAGAGTTAAAATAGTTCCCTTATCCATGTTATAATATCAAATACCAAGAATTTGAATCCAAGCAATAGGATTACCACCTAGCCTAACACTTCCTCCTAATGGAAGAGATATATTTTTTAGATAGCATATAGTAAACAAATTGAAATAGAGTTACTAACATAGAATATATGAAATATTAAAATATTAAATTAGTGAATGAAAACTAGAAAAATAATGATACAAATGTTAGGAGCATCTAGGGCTAGGGTTTGAGCAGTATTCAAAGTAAATTGGGTTCATCAAATATTTTAACCTTTTAGGACTTAGTGAATGTAAATCCTATGTTTTTTTAAGAGACGAGTAGAATAAATCAAGGAAATAATATGAAATAAATACAACCACTAATGTTTTATAGAATTGACTATCTTTGATTTTCCTAAAAATAGAAATAAACAGTGAAAGTAATAACTCAGTTGGAAAACAATTGAGACAGATGATATGGGTACTAGAAAATAATGTGGAAGTTACTCTGAGTGTCATAAACTAGATCACAATATCATAACCCCTTTTGAATAGTAGTGCCACATTTTTAATGTAGCATAATTATTGGAAAAGTGGTGATTATGTCCTAATATTGGTGATAGTGTCCTCTATGCAAGATTGTCTTTAGCTTTTGGGTGTACATGTATTTAGATATATAAGGTTTATTCCTACCTATATGAGTCTTAAAACCCTATATTTTCATTTTAATGAATTATTTAGTGATCAAATCATAATCTTTCATACAGATATGGCCTTTGTTTAGAATGGGATTAGAGTGTGTTTGTTATTAGGGTAGGCTAGACATCCTTAATACCCCATTGTGATGGGAGTTGCCTACATACCAATACTCTGAGGAGGGATCATGCCTAATGTATTTCTCCCAAATTAAGTTATAGTTCAAGTGATTCTATTATTATAGTGGCCTTGAGTGCCTTGAATGTGCTTGATATTATAAATATAGGTAATCTAAGCTTAGGGCTACTGTAGTATATAGAAGTAGGGTAGAATAAGGACTAATAACCTTAATTATGCATAAATTGTTCTATGTTCGAATGTATATTTTGAATATGATATCCATCTAGTGGTTAGAGGGCTAAAATTCATGTATTTATATTATTTTAATGCTTGTGTTGGTGATATAAGAGGTCTAGTCTAACCCTAGTAAGTTTTAGTTTTAAAAATATATTAGTTTGGGAAAAGATAGGGTAAAGGACATTAACACTGTTTTGGTGACACTAGTGTCCTTATTATGGTTCTAATGTCCTTTGCCCTATCTATTACTAAATTTATATATTTTTAAAACTAAACCTTACTAAGGTTAGCCTATAACTCTTATATCACCTACACAAGCATCAGAATAATATAAAAAAATGAATTTTAGCCCTCTAAGTATCAAAAAAGATAGGGCAAAGGAGATTAACACCATTTTGGGGACACTATCACCATGTGGCACTAGTGTCCTTATTATGGTGAAAGTGTCTAGATAGTAGATCATTAGGCATGAAAAGCGTTAGGATTAAGAAATGAGGGTCTTAAAATAATTTAGCGATGACTAGGGATGTCGATGGCTTATATGAAGGATGGATAACTGTGATAATAGGTTTTATGGATAAGATGGGGATAGCTAGTCTCAAATATCACTCTTAGCACTCAAATAACACTTTTGGGAGATTACAATGTTCTTACATAAAGAACCAAATATTACCTCACTGCCATTAGCCTATGTGGAAGATATCTATATTGATAGACATTTTAATCCCCAATTACAAGATTTTGGCCATGCATAATATGGTCCCTAATTTTAATGCACTTAAAGCTATTTAGGATGTTAATTTTAAGGTTATGGATCACAATAAAAACTAGGTATATACACATCTATCTTTGGCCCATGCCCCACCTAACCAGAACCTTAATTTCTTGAATAATCTTACGTCAACACCTAATCATAAAAATAAAAAACAAGCCTTGATACTAGTTAATGTTAGTACCACATAATGTAATACTTATTATTCTAAAACAAAACATAACTATATGTTATCCAAACAATTGTATAGAAGCTAAGAAATGAATTTATAAGCATGTAAAAGCATATGTGAAACACCATGAGATAAAATTCCAACCATAATTTCACATTCCATAGGTAGGAATTTCAAAAAATATGGAAATAACATATAATAATAGCCACTTAATAAGATGCTAGAAATAAATATCTTTTCAAAAACACTACCTAATTGGTTCTAAGTTCATCATATAACACATCATAGTGAGTTGGACTATATAGATTTATATCTATAGCATTTAAAATATTTCAAAATAAAATGGATAGGTATTAATTTTTTCTAAAAATTAGTCAAATCCATCTTCCTATACTACTTTGAATCATTCTACTACTACAATAATGTTTACGATATATGAAATCCCATTCCTAGTCAAGGATGAGAATGATCTCTAAGAGAATACATATGAGATCAATATTTTCTAATATTTTTAAAGGAATAATTACAACCTAAGAATTAAATTCCAACAACCTATCATGACTTACATGCCTCTAAACAATAGTTTAATTATTTCACAAGATCTAAAAGCTAATAATAATCTACCCCTCCAAAGGGAAATGATTAGAAAAAAGTTGTTGACTTAATAAAAATTGATACAATATAGTTGAGGATTTGAAGGAAATTAAGGTAAATATTACTCTTCATGAGCTAGCTCAGATTATTGATCAAAGAGAACTATTATTAAAAGAACTGACCAACAATCCATTCACTGATAAGTCCAAATCTTCACAAAGTAATGTGGTTATTCATCAGGACAAACCTAAGGTACCACCTTTTTTGTCAACTATTTGAATTTTTGGAAAGAATGTGCATATTTATTTGGTAGACTCATGTGATTCAACCAATGTCATGCTTACAATTATTTACAAGTTGGGGTTGAATCCAAACAAGTCCAAGATGGTAGTTTTACAACTAGATAAGATTATGGTACCATTTATTTGGGAGTTATTGAATGTTGACATGAAACTATATTTAGAGATAAATGTATAATAATATATGGATATAATGGTCATTGACATTCTTAAAGATTATGGCTTACTTTTGATTCAAGATTTGTAAAAGACATTGAATGGATATATGGTAAAATATTTCTCATACATATGGATACCATGGGAAAGATGAGACAATCAAATTAATGTTGATTAAGATCCAAAGATGAAGTGATTGATTATATAATATAATGGAAAAAATAAGAGGGTCACCTTTACATCTTCCCACGTAGGTGTTTATATATTTACCGTAAAACATGAATCTCATGAAAAAGAATTTGAAGGTCCTTTAGAATTGTGGACTCTTAATTTTAATGGATACATATCTATGTAAAGATTTTGTTTTGGCATAGATTTTATCGACCCAGATGAGAAACAATATATTGTTTCATATAATGTGTAATTCTATTCCACCAATAATCATGTTGAGTATGAAGCTCTAATTTTGGGCTTGTAGTTTTCACTAATACATGATGTCAAATAGCTACTAGAACTAAGTTATTTATAAAGAGTTTTAAACTAGATTAGAAGTAAATATTAGTGAAAATTTTCATACTTGAAAAGGTATAATCATAGGGCTGGGGATCTAATTGAGTTGTTTGAGGAATTCAACATCAAGGGTAACACAAGGGAATAAAATCATATGGTAGATTCATTAGCCACTTTAGCTACCAATTTATCACCACCTTTGGAATATAAAATACAAATTTATTACATAAATTTGGTTCCTTACCCCTATGTGCTAGATAACATGGAAAACTTTTAGGTGTTTGATGATGATCGATAGACTATATAGTTTATGAATAGTTATGGAGCCTTTGGATATCAAATAATAGATGAAAGGTATTTTGAATACATAAACACTGAAGACCTAGGAGATTATGACATCTTATATCTTAAATGGAATAGAATACCTATGGTATTGGTATCATTTCAAAGGGATTTTGACATCGATTTGTAGGTTAAAAGATATAAACAACCAAAAATAAGTGAATCAATTTTATAAAAAAAATCTTAGAAATGATGAACATCCTCAATATATAAACATAATATTGATTTGTTCTAAGATTGAGAAATAGATACTGAAGAACCTATTAAAAAAATATAAATATGTGATTTATTATTATTATTAATATATATAAATCTTTGGTCCCAAACTAATTACACATACCATTCCTCTAAATCAAGGAAGTAATCCTTTCACATAGTATCAAAGGCCCATTAATCCAATTTTATATCCTCTCATTTAGATAGAAGTTAAAAAGCTATTGGATGTTATGATTGTACTCCCAATTAGGAATTCCACTTGGGTTTCATACTTAGTGCTTGTCATAAAAAAATAATGGTGAAATTAGATGGGGCATTGATTTTATGATCCTAAATAGAGAATAAAAAATGATAACTATCATTTTCCCTAAATAGATGAAGAAATTTAGATGGTTAGTGGATTTTAAACGACATATTTTTTGGATGGTTTCTTAACCTATAATAAATTATTGGTAAATTTAGAGGATCAAATGAAGACTGATTTTACCACCATGTGGGTATTGGGTGTATAATAGGGTTTTAAAAATCACAAAGTGTAACTAGTAGACACTTGTGTGACTCACACTAATTTTGCATTTTGTATATATTTGTGTATGTATTATGTTATTAAAAATAATAATAGTTTATAGAATGTGAAGATCCTTTATTTTAAAGGTAATGAAAGGATAGAATATGTAACAACAACACTTTATAAAACTCTTTATATAGTGATCATTTGTATTGTGAAATGGTTCTAATGTGATAAATATTAATATACAATTCTAATGGTGATGCTCTATTTTATAAATATGTTAGTCATGTATAGTATATTAGAAGTTTTGTATCTAATAATCCTACGTGTTCTACATCTCTATTTTTGGTCTAGTTAATTAATGTATAAGTTTAATCTAAAATACAATCTATTGTATTATTTTTATTTATCGCACTACTATCCCTATATTAACATTTTATAATGGGTTTTTCGGGAACCAATTCTAACAATGGTGTGGTGAGGATGGAACCTTTTGTTGAATGTTAAGATGGATACTAGGGGAAAGAGATTTGGAGGGATGAATTGATGAAATAATCCAGAATTTTGTAGAAGAAGAAAAAATAATTGGGAAGACTATGAAATAGGTTGTTAAGGAGCATATATAAGGATAAATTTATGATTTTTTTGGAGAAACTTGTGTCAATTATTATATATATGGTTATCTAGATTAGAGTATTACTATTTTTAGCTAAGAAGGATAAAATTTATAGTCTAGATGAAAGAAATTATAAACAACCTGTAAACTCTAGATACTGTCTAGAACCATGCAGTAGATCATTGGACCAGGAATACCATCTATGATTACATTAAATAATTTATTTTCAAGGATAATTGGAATTTGAAGCTGCACAAGACTTGTTTTTGAGATAAATTTGAGGGAAGTTCCTTCAGCGACTACCTATTTTGATCAAGATGTTGGTCATTGAAGAATACATGGTGGCTATGCTTACAAACATAAAGTAGTCACTTTAGGTGTTATGGGGGTGCATGTTAGGGATGAGTGAATGATACATAGTTGAGAGTATGAACTTGAACATGAACCTAAAATATGGAGAACACATAGAAATAGAGTGATAAGAAAATTATGGGGTTGGAAAGGGATTTGTGAAAAAAAACAATATGGAATAAACTAGATAATCTTAAGTTACCTATGAATAGGATTAAGAGTAAAATAGAGGATGAAGAAGAGAGGGTATCCTGGAGAGATGCTATATAGGTTAAAAAAATTGGAGAATGTGGAGATTATTTAGAGTAAGGAATGGAAGGGCTAGAGAAAAAAGAAGACAAAAATTGGGATAGATAGGTGATGAAATAGAGTGAGGAGAGAGAGGAAAGTAGATTAGTAGTAGTTTAGTTAGAAGATAGGAGTAGATCACAGTTACAAGCAATGATATTATCTAGACTAGGAATATTCTCTGGAGTATGTTATGTAAAATCATATAAGTATCATAGGTTTAATATAATAATTTTTTTTTTAAAGATATAGATCATTCATTTAGAGAGTATGCATCCCCTAATCCCACTTTTTTATCAGAGAAGATAAAAAAAGTGTTGAGGAAGGGACATATATAAATTGGTTTGAATAGTTTATAGATAAATTTGAGAACCTTAGCACATAAACTAATAAATCATTAGAAATTATATTTTACATTGTGAAGCCACAATTTATGAATAAGGTTGATGCTCAATTAGTTGTGATCTATGTAAAACATATTGAATATTATGGAGATGCTCCATCAACTAGCTCTAAAATTAAGATGAAAATATATATTTTTCTCAAAAATATGGATGAGCTTAATGAGAGAAATAATCCCAAGTTAATTCTATGGTGTATGGACTATGGTAAGGAAGGACATCATATTAATTATTGTCCTAAATTCAATACTAAATTATGTGACATTTGTAGAGTAACAAGACATGTCAACTCAAAGTGCCATTTACTATAGAAGCATATTCAAAAACCACAAAGCTTGTATTGTAATTTTTTAAAGTCAAATAACCATGATGATATCATCCTTTGTTGGAAATAAAGGAAAAAATTACCAATAATATCCTCATAATTATGGTGAAATAGATACATACTATAAAATAAATAATTCCAAGCCCAATGGTAGAAATGGCTAGTGCAACATAAGGTGATCATGGGCGTATGCCTTTATCACTTCACTATCAACCCTAGGTTATAGATAGATGGATTACATAATATCCATAGTATCATTATAATTCCTTATGGAACATTGTGATTCATCAACCTAAATAATCAAAATGGGCTCCAACATCACCTCAATGGTAGTTTGGAAGATATGATGTGCATCAACAATAGTCAAGAGGATTTGAAGGGAAATAATTACAGGGTTATGTTTTCAAAAAATAGAGGATATAGGGGAGGATATCATGGTTGATAAAATTGAGGTAAAAAATAATGATAAATGATAAGTGCATCAACCAATTTAGTGTTATCTATGTGGTAAATTAGAACTTCACATGAAACTACATGACTAACTCTCAAATACAAAGGTACTATTTGTATTGGATAATTTCATGACAACATTATGCTAATGATTTTATAGTTTTAGAGAAACAAATTAAATAAAATTATGTGTAATACACATATGATAACTTCACAAGCTAGGGAGAATGCAATCATGCTAACAGTCATAAGGAAATAATACATAGAGAAAGGATTGCCACCATTAGAGATGTAATCAAATAAAATAATCAAGAAGGTTCAATAGGATAAGTATCATGATCCTGAAAGAGAAAAATATTTGATATATCAAGCAACATAAATCATGAAAAACATACAATATAATGTGTCAAAAGGGGATGCTACAATTATTGACGTATAAATATATGGGAAAATTGTGCACATAATGGGATAGGAAGGAGTAGTGGACTAGATTAATATATTTTGTTAAAACTATTGATCACCCTATGAAGTGAAGATATTTTTTAGAACATTAAAAATTTGTTTCATAGTCTACTCAAGTGTGCACAATGAGGGAAACAACATAATGAAAAGGTTATATGGTATGTAAAAAATAAAAATCCCTAAGAGGTTGAATCTATAATGGATATTGAAATCATAGGGTATGAGGTGAACAGTAATATATTTAACTTTAGGAATATAATAAAAATGATACCTAGATATACATAGGAGGATATTAGTCAATTGACACTGAGTTATTATTTAGTTACTCTCAATATTTTAGATTATGGAAGGGTAGAACTAATTAGATGGTTTGAGGATGTATAAATAAAGGTTGCTAAATTAATCTTACAAGTATATTTTGAGGTAATTGAAATGAAAATAAATTAGACCCATTAATTTAATTTTATTGGTAATAAATGGGATAATAATGGTCAAATGATAATCAATATGGTGCAAAATGAATTGCAGGTGAATCTAAGATAAAATAAAATTTTGATACCCTTGAACAAGTCTAAGCATAAGACATATGTTATTCCTATAGAACTAGATTCACCTTATGTGTATGAGGATAATAGTTAGTTCAAGGTGAATACAAAAAATAAACAAAATGCTTTATGAGATATGGAATACCAGTTTTTCAATCCTTAGATATCACATAAAATACAATTGTATACAACTAAAAAAATTGTGTATAGATAAGATACAAAAAAGTTTCCTGCATACTAATTTCAAATTAAAGAATGTAGGTCTCCTTTTGTGTGATCACCAATTCAGTTTGAGATATATTTATTATATAATATAGCTGTGATATCTATGAATTACATAGAGTCTACTCAAGAAGGTTATTTAACTTAGGAAGTGGTATTTTTAGTAAGTGACACTTTAGATACACATATATTAAATTGGGTCCAGGGAGACAATGAAGTACATCCTATATGAATGGTGTTCACCACTAACTAAAAATTGACACAATACTTTGAAACTAAGGATCTCAATTATTTAATTTTATGATTATAACATCATGTACCTAATATAGACTAGAGAGTAAGTGTGCTCAATTATGCTTTGAAGGGAAACATTGAGACCTATTAGGTAGTTCATATGAGCACAATTTTAAATACCAACCACTATTAGGATATATTGTCCATTTTTAATGACAATTTTTGGGGTTTAATATACATAGGTTTATGGACATGTGTTCTATGCAGTGTGTGGAACCTAAATACCAGGTGTATGTTTTCAAATACACTTTGGCACTACTTCTTACTACATGGTATATGCATCATGAATGAATGCAAGAAACTAAACATTGGGCTCAAGTTCAACAAGAATTTATTCAAACATTTGTTTTTGAAGATTAAAATCCTATAGTAGATAATGCTTTTAAAAAATTAGAAATTGTGTTATGGGTGAGCAAAAGACTTGAATACTATGACAAAATCATCATCACATCAAGAAGTGGCTTGTGATTCGAATGTAGTTATACATAATTATAAGGTGTTTCATATACAACCTTGTAATAGGATTTAAAATGAGTTGATAGAGTTCAATGATATTGGTAAAAATTTAGACTTAAATGGATTATTTGAGATGAAATGAGAAGCTAAGCCACTAAAAGTTTAAATCATAGAAAACACTAAGGAAGATAAGATACAAAATTTCAATGTTATGGAACATGAAGGATAAATGGCTCTACAAGAATCCAAACCTAGTGAATATAATAGGATATAACAAGATCCACTAAATATTTTTTAAAAAATATTAGAAAAATTTATATGACAAAGCTTACAACTTTGGGATATTACTAGACTAAGAATGAAATTTCAAAATCATTATAGATGTTGAAGGACTATCATGATGTTTTTCAAAAAAAGTTTGTATAGGTAAAAGGGGTAGATCCATCATTAGGGGAGATACAACTTAAACTCAAAGAGTATAAACAACCTATCAAGTAGCAACCATATAGATTGAATCACAACATGAAGTTAAAGGTGAAGGTTGAGATAGATAACATGAAAGAAGAAGGTATCATTTATCTAGTTAAAAAAGGAAGATTAGGCTAGTCTTATGATTATACAACTTAAAAAGTCAGGTGAGATTAGTGTATGTGGATATTATCGTGTGCTAAATGATGTTTGCATCAATGAAATATTTATAATACCTTTCATTGACAAGTTTCTAAAATTAGTTTTAGGATATGAAGTATATTCCTTTATAGATGGATTCATTAGATATCATAAAATTTCCACTATAAATTAGGATAAGGTCAAGACAACATTTAAAATTGAATGGGGATATTTTTCACATAATGTAATTCCATTTGGTTTGAATACTACTCTAAATTTATATTCTAGGACTGTGGTGACTACATTCGAGGATTTTATTAATGATTTATTGGAAATTTATTTACATGAATAGGTTGTATTTTCTTTTTTCAATGATCACTTGTTTAAACTACAACTAATGTTAGAATGTTGTAGAGTGCTTTAAATTTCATTAAATTTCAAAAAAAATATTTGTATTGCACTATTTAGTGTGTAATGTAACAATTTTGTTCATCAATAAAAAATCAAAGTCATAATAGGAATGCCACATATAAATAATTCTACATAAAAGCTAGCATTTCTAGGTCATACAAGGTACTACATAAAGTCTATCAAGGGCTACATAGCTATATCTATGTCTTTGGATAAAATTTTGTACAAATATATAAGGTTTTAATGGACACAAGAGTGTCAATCGACATTTTTTGAACTAGTCAAAGGTTAGTTATAACTCCCATACTAGTCTTTCTCATCTAGACTAAGCATTTCATGTTCATGTAGATTCTTTAGGTATTTTAGTGGGTGTTATGTTAGTGAAATTAGGAGATGGTGGATTGGAACATCCTATTCATTCTATAAGAAAAAAATTATCATCTATAGCTAAAAACTATACTATCACAATATGAGAAGTGATAGCAATGGTGTTTGCACTATAAAAGTTCAGGTATTATCTTATTTCAACACCTTTTGAGTTATTTAGTGATCATCAGGACATTTAGTACTTGGTTAAAAAACCTATGTTAGGTAGAAGTATCTCTAGGTGGTTAATGTTATTATAATAATTTTAGTTCAAGATCATTGTTAAACCTGTACAAGAGAATATGGGACCTAACCACTTGAGTAGAATATGAAATGGAGAAGAACTTGAAGATTTTTAATATGAATCACTAGATGTACATATATTTAAAATCTCTAGGATCCCTAAGAATTTGGAGGAAATGGACAAATTTATAGAATAGGAAATATTTCCAATACACTACGTCAAGTGATACACAAATCAATTGATTGCATGAAAAATTACTTATATCATCAAAAATGGAATTTTGTATAATATGGACAAAGATGAGGTGTTCTATAGAGTAGATATAGAACATGATCAAAATCAACTTCTTGAATAAGCACACCAAGAAATCATAGGATGGAATTTTTTAGGAGATTAAACTATAAGGAATATCTTGGAAAGTGGTCTCTAATGGTTTACTATATTTCAAGATGCACATCAGGCTATAAAACACTATGATGTTTACCTAAGAATGGACAAACCTAACCAAATGGATGAGATTGATTGGAACCCAATGCTAATAGAATAATATTTTAAATAGTGGGGTATTGATTTTATGGGGCCTATAAGCACACAAATCAAGCACAATCATACAAATAATATCATGACTATGATAAATTACTTTACAAAATGGGTTGAAGGTGTTGTGACACCAAGTTGAGAACCAAGGATGTAAACAAAATTTAGTATGAAAATTTAATTATGAGGTTTGGGTGTCCAATTAAATTATTTAGTGATATGGGAACACACTTTATAAATAATGAAATAAAAACTCTCATATAAGAATTTATGATATCACACCATAAATGTACTACATTTCACAAATAGATAAATGGACAAACTAAAGCTTAAAATAATGTCTTGGGCAAGATGTTAACAAAGATGTGAAATACACAACAAGATGATTAGGAGGATAAAATTCCTATGATTATTTGGGATCACAAAAAAAGCTACAAAAATGTGATAGGATTTACCCCATTTTCCTTTGGTCTATGGAATTGAGGCCATAATGCCAATGGAATAAATAGTTCTTAGTCTGTGCATTGTTATGATAATGAGACACAGGTATCGAGACTCTCTATAGACATGGTTGATAAATTTAACCGAAATGGAATAAAATAGGCAAAGACAACAATGGACATAGGAATTTAACAAGATAAGTTAGAAAGTGTGGCATGATCGTAACATATGATCTAAATAATTTTATCCAAAGCAAACAATATTAATATATGATACCAAATTTGGATAATTTATGGGTAAGTTAAAAATTAGATGGGAGGGAACTTATATCATTCATGATGTTTCATAATAAGGAACAAATTTCCTAAAATATCTTTAGGGAACAATTCTATCAAGACATGTAAATGGTTATAGGCTTAAGCCTTACCATAAATAATATCTATCATTTATTATAGAAATTGAGATAAGGCTATGAGTAACACCATGTACTTTAGGATTTTTGTTTTCCTATTTTGATTTTAAGTTTATGTGTGTTTGTATAATGAAATTTTTATATCATAGGACATCAAAACTATTATTTATACATCAAAGTTTTAGAGTGTGATCTAGGAACAATTTCAACTTGAAGGAAAGATATATTATAATAGATGCATGGGGAGCATAAATCAAGACCATAAATAGGGTGATGGCAATCCAAGTATGGATAAAGGATGCTCAATAGTCATTCAAAACCATTAATGATGATACACTTTAAATATTTCATCTATTTGAAAGTAGATTGTAAGTTATAATGATAAGATGTATAATGAAAAATGGATAGCTATAAGATGGCACATCACATCAATACTAGTCATCAGATGGATCAAATTTTTAGACATAAAATAGAAACTATCACATCGATAAAAACTAGTTAACATTTTTTGAGGTAAAATCATGTGTAACTAGTCTAACATATTTAAACCAATTGAATAAATGGATTTGAGTGAAAAACACTATATAAAAAGGGTGTGAAGAACATAAATAAATTACACACTATTTAAAACAAGGGAGCTTTATGATTTATAGCTAAATCAAAAAATTGTGCACAAAGTTTCTAGCAACACCAATACAATTGAATAACTTTTTATATTTTGTCTACACCTAAAAACATGGATCCTACACAACTCTCAATCTTACCCATATATGTGAAAAAGGAAGAAATGGAAATTGGCATAGAAATCAAGGAAACTAAGTACCATGATATGGGTCCTTTTAATTTTATTGACACTACAAAAGCCACTTTTTAAAGCCCTAATCAACTAAAATTAGCACAAGCAGGAGCTATGACACTTAAACACCCTCTGTGAGGTTATAATGTAGAGTGAATTATTAAGATACCTAATTTTGGGTAACTAGATGAGGTATTATTTACATTATTTAGTATATATAATGAGGGTGTTATTCATATTTATCAAGATGTTACAATATTTACTGACAATATGAACATAGAAAAAATAATAAGACTCCCAACTAGGCAAATATCTTTTTCCTTATAAAAATAAGGCCCCACCCATCCACTTGTATAAAAAATGGTATACAAGGGCATGAATCTGGATTCCTATGAAATTAATGGAAGATAATGTGGTGTGTAATCTATTTGAGTACATCAGTAAACACTTTTGGTAGACCACCAAAAGTTCTAAGTAAGTAACCAAAGGCATAATTGACATTATCTATCAAATGGTACGAATGCATGATGATTCCAATTTAGCAAAGTTATTAGCCTCAAAATCAATTATGAACATAGATAATATTCTCATTAGTTCCTTTTATGCATTTAAATATCAATTATTGGTCTTGTTCCTCTATTTTATATAATGGAAGTCAATAGAAGTCCCAATGAATCCTTATGAATATTTTTGTCTTATGAATGAATTTATGAAAGTCACTTTTACTACCCTAGTAATACTATGTGAAATTGGGGAGATTTAATGCATGGTGACTAGAGATACAAGCCATGATAATATTACATCCTAGAGTACTTAAAAATTTCATGCAATACCTAGGGAAACATGTGTCAATTACAAGGCTACATAATACCATTCAGGTCAAAGATCACTAATTACCTAAAGTAATTATAACTCCACTTCCATTTTCATAACCATGTTGGATTCATAGGTAGAGGTTATATGGTATAAATACCTACGTACTAAGTTAGTATAAAATATATGATACATACCTCCATGTACACAACAACCTATGCTCACACAAGCACAAACAAAACCATAGGTGTCACCACAAATAAGAGAAATTCTATTTTAAGATAAGAAAGGTAAGAGGAAGGAACCAACATGATGGGCCTCCCAACTACCACCAAATAAGAGGACACTAATATAATGTCATGGCTAGATAATAATCAAATTCCAAATATAGATGTTAAGTGTGACCTAATAGAGTTAGGAATTGAAGAGCAAGAAGTTTTGTATTTTATGCTCGTAAACATTGGTAATGATGTTTATAAGTAAGAAGAGGAAAAATAGTTCTTATTTTGGAAGGAAATGCACACTTTCTAAATTATAATCAATCAAGGCAAGATTTTTGGGTTGATATAACTTAACCTACTTCATCCATTATATTAGATATTTTTGGATAAGAAACATTACGCCAATGAATTTAAGTAAATATTTTCTATATGGATCCAACTATAATATCTTTTGTTGCATGGGAAACATACCTTAGGCATAAGAAAGTCCACATACATCCCTAGTGAATAGGATAATGTCCCATTATATGTCCTGACTCTCTTGAAAATTTAAAGATAGAATGGTGTCTTTTGTATACCTAGCAAAGGAGAGTGGAATAGAACAAGAGTAGGGACCCCAACATAAAACTCAGTAGACAATCTAGACTATCAAAAGAAAAAAAAACACCCTCAACCCCCCTTCATATTATAGGAAGAATGCTACCACATGAAGAGGCCCTATTATATAATTATCCTCTTTAAAATATTCAAAGTCAGTTATAGTGCTCAATTCACCAACTCATATGGAGGATCCTAAAGAAACTAGTTTACCAGAGCTTGAGAAACAAACTGAACAAATATATATCATAACACAAGAACAAGTAGGTAAGTAACAACATGAATAAATAAATACACAAAATGAGGAGAATAAAAATAAAGATGAATTAAGGTTCAAGGATTCCAAGGTGGAAGAATAATGAAATTAGTAATGTTAGAAGACAATCATAGGAAACCCTTTAGCACATGTTAATAAAGTGATAACTTATGCATGAAGTGACAAAATAAATAATAGATGTAAATTCAGACTAAATATATTCATTAATAGGAAAAGTAGATATTGTTATACATAGAAAAATAAACTTAATAAAATCAAAACAATCAACATAAATTATATGACTAACATATTAAAGCAAATAGAGTATTCACTATGCATAGAATAATGGTAAAAGATAGGAAAACTATTTAAGAATGATATATATTAATCTCTATCACATTAGAAACATATCCAAATAAAATTAAGTATTATATCTATATTTCTACAAAGCATTATCACTTCATATTCTAGCCTTTCACTATGTCCAAAGGAAGGACTCTTCTTATTTTGAAGTCTATTATTATGTTCACAAAGGCTAAATACATAAAAAAAGATATGAAAAATAAAAAAGAGTGAAAGTCACACACATTTCAATCAAATGTACTCTATGATTTTGGTATCCCTTCTACTACTGACACTTTCCCAATCATAAATAATTGTTTCATCTCAAGACAAAGTCATATCAAGGCATTTTGATATCACTCTAGGTGTCATTTACAAGTTTTCACCCTTTACACTCTACTTAACCACCATTTTACATTTTAAACTAAGCAGCATACTATCCTATCACCCTTAAGGGTTTTTAATAGACTAGCTCAAAGAGGTGGCTTCCCTTTATAGGTTTTCAATTAGCCTGACCCCACTCTTAATACTTAAACTCATCCTAAAAATTTATGTAGATACTTGTTAAAACTATAAAATTTGAAGGAATATTGCCTAATAATTATGTGGTGGCATGATATAGGTTATATATGTGGCATGTTGTTGTTGTGATGGCTCTATTTTATCTATAGATGAAGCATTTGGTTTTGCATAATCTATTAGTTGAGGCTGTTATAGTTGTTGGGTTGCTCGGTGGGAACTTGTGGTAGTATTATTATGTTGGAGCACCTATTTTAACTATTATGGAGGGTTGAATTGAGGCTCATACACAAGAAATTAAATAGAGGGATCAAATTTGGACAAATCTTGATAAACCATTTTCTAGTTAGTCAACACTTCTCACACCATAGTGAACAATGTGCATAATAGGACCTAAATTACCATCAAATTCTAAATATAATAATATTTTTTAATGGTGATAAGTTCCATAGAATTTTACACTTTTATTTATATTTCCTAAGATAAATCCTCTAATTGGTCTACATGCCTCTGTGTCTAAATGTGAATGAATAAACTACTCATATTCTCATTTTTTGAAGTTTGTAGTCTCTATATGGCATTGCTATTTGAATCAAATAACTATTGAGTGCAATATTAATTGATTTAGTGGTAGCCAAATGATCTTACATCATATATTTGGATTTTTCCACACTATAAAACTTGAGATTAACTTTAGACTATGATTTGTTAAATTGTTGCTTCTAATTCATCAAACCCTATGCTATCCCTTTGGCTTGGAACATAGCCATATACAAAAATTATTTGTATTCCTCCAAGAGATAATATATTAGCTACATTTATAATGTAATGTTATACCATTGATGTCATAGTGATTGCAACTCATGCACAACTAGACAACCTTTTATAATTTATTCCAATAGAGCTGAGAACTATTTTTTTTCATACATGACTTAGTCACCTTGGACTTGGGTATCTAATGTAGGGTATTTATTATCAATGATATGGCATGAATTTGTGAACAAAAGAATAAAATATGAATTATAATCTTTCAAATTCATGACATCCTACTCCAAGGATGAAGCCTTCTATTTTATTTATTCTTATAAATTAGTTGTACCTTAAATTTGTTTGGTGAGTGGTAATTAGGAGACATCCAAATATGTTTTGTGCATATTCATAGATAGAACCATGGATGATGTCATAGTCATTATAGTGGATTTTTTGAATATTTACAAAGGAAGGGAAAAGGTTGTGCATAAAGTGGATAATATGGGAACATTCCATAGTCATTGGCTAGTTATTCAGTGTCTTGGCTAAGAAGCTTCCTCCTATGTATCCCCTTATGTCATAAGTGTTTGCTGCATTATGCCCTCCAATTTTTCCATGGATTTTTCTTTAGTATCAGCTCTATATTTACCTTAAGTTTCATCTTTAGCCTTATATTTTGAGTCAAATTTATCTTTAGATTCCTCTTTAGCCTTAGCTTAAGTTTCTACCTCAACATTAGCTTTGGCATCCATGTCAGCCTTGGCCTTGGCCTATTTATCTACCTTGTATTTGGCTTCAAATTTAGCCTTGGATTTGTATTTGTCTTCCTTCTCCTCAAATTCTCACCTAGCTTTCTCCACTTGGATGCACAAAACTTATTTGGCCTTTTGATCTTCTAGATCCTTTACAAGTGCCACTACCTCCTCTTTATTTTGTTGTGTAGCCTATATTTCTTGGTTTTTCCTTATTGCTTCTTCTTATTATTTTTTATTCACATCTACTTCTTTATATATTTTATTTTGATATTGTACTTATTTGGATTTTTTAATTCATTCCTCCTCTACAACATATTATTTATGTTAATCCTCTTCCTCATTAGCCTTGTGATTTTCCTCTTATTTATTTTTCTTCTTTTCTGCTTTATCATTCCTTTTAGCCTCCTTTTTTGCCTTTTCTACATATTATTATTCATATGTAGATTCTTATTTTGGCTCAAGCTATGGAAAATTTATCTCTTCAAGCTCTTCCATGGGAGTCAATGAATCCAACACTATAATGGATTCTAAATCTTCTAAAGTGGATGATTTCATAATAGTATATCTTCTCACAAATTTCTTATTATTAAAATTTGGTAGGGGATTTAGGTGCTTCTTTGTCCTCTTCATATTCTAGACTTATGGATATTTATCAGACTCTTGTTCTTGTTCTTCTAAACTCTCCTAAGCTAGATATTTAAAAAACACATCCTATCTTTGATTTTTGGAGATGTTTGAGCTATAGTATGGGTCATTAATCTTCATAATAGGGTTATAGTTAGAATTTATTATATAAATGGGTCTAATTAACATTTATTATAGGAAATTATACCTAAATATGTGTGAAAAAATTATAACTAAGTTGTTGTTGAGTTTCCTCTTAACGTACAATGTCAACTATAATAGGAGGAGGTTGATTGATATCAACTCACAGATCTTGTATTACATGATTTTGCACATGGAAGGTGTGAAATAATTTATATAAAGATAATTATTTCTCCTCTTATTACTTGTGAACATATTTATCAATGTCTTTAAGGATCTACTACATAAATTTCTCTTCTTCAACTACTACCTCTACCAAGTTACACTTAGATACTATATTTGGAACATGTTTATTACTTAGATACCACTTTATTTGGCATGTCATCTTCTTAGGTGGTGGTGGTGAAGTTAACCATGTTGGTGCCTTCCTCTTACCTTTTCCATCATGTCATGGTACCACTATTATTTGTGGTGGTGCCTATGGTTAAGTTTTTGCTTATGTAGGCATAAGTTGGTGCACACCTAGAGGTTCAAAGCATAGATGTTGCAAAAATATAAAATATAAGGAATTATATCATAGGAATTTCACCTATGCATATAAAATATTTATGAAAAAGAGAATCATAGTTGTGGTTGATTTAGGTAGATCATGTATTCTAATTTAAATGCCATTGAGTAACTTTTTGATTGACATATGTTATGGAAGATACTACATAAAATCTTGAGGTCTTCTAGGGTGTGAAATGATCATGTATTGAATTTAAATCCACCACACATTTAATCTCTCCAAATATTCATAATAATACCCTATTTTATTCCATTCAATGTTGGTAAATGCACTAGCAGGATAGAAATATCTAATTTGGTTGACTAGTCCCTCTAGTCACTTCCATTATGTAAAAAATAGAGTATGACTAAAAATTTGTACTATAATTCATGTGATTTACTATCAATAATAATATAAATGTTTTTTGTGAGTTTTAAGGCTAAGAATTTAGGCCAATTAAAATCCTTATGTAGGCATATCCTATAATATATAATGTCTAAAATTCCTTTGGTTGCTTAATTTGCATGTTTGGTTGTCTACCATAACCACTTGGTAATGGATTAAAAAAATATGCACACAAAATCATCTTCCATATAATCCATGGGAATTCCTCTACCTACCCTTGTATATTTTTATCTAGTGTTAGAATGGATAGGTGAAATTATGGATTTTGAAGGTAAATGGGATTTACCTTGAGCTAAAAGCCCCATTATTCTTATCATGGTCATTATGTTGATCAATATTATGTTATATTATTAAATATGAATGACAAATTTGTTATATATAATCATTAAAGTAAGCGTTACCTCTTATAATTTATTGAAAATAAATAACTTGATTAGTCGATAGACATTAGAGCCTCACAGAGGACTTGGTGTTGCAGTAACTTCCACCCATTCTGTGAAATAGTCTATTGTAGTAATGATATATATTGCATTAATAAATTTACTTGGAGGAGTATGGGGCTAAAAATATCAATGCCCCATTGTTCAAAACATTGCTCTATTAATATTGGAACCAAGGGCATATCATATCATGATTTGGTTTTCCCATTCTTTAGCAAACATAATAGTGTTTTACCACCCTATGAGCATCCTAAAATAAATATGGACACAAAATATTTCTCTATAATATATTTATAGTAGTGTTTTCTCCTATGAAATGGACTCCTATGACTTCTTGATGTGTTTCCTAAAGAAGTTGTGGTTGATCATGTTCTAAGGATACTCTACACAATGCATAATCCTTCCTAATATTATACAAGAATCCATTGATGAGGTTATAAGGAATTGATCAATAACCATTTTATTATTATCCATTTCAACATAATGTGTAGGAAAAGTTCCTTGTTATATTAAATTTTTAATGTCATTCATATTGTCAGGGATCATAAAGGCTCTAAAAAATGCACATATATGGATTCGTCCTAAATTTATTATGGTTATTCTCCATTATAGAGTATTATTAAATAATTAAGTCTCAAATTATCTCTTCTTAACTTCACATTTATTCTAAATTAGAATTCTTGAAACAACATCAATTACCTATACATCCTTCCACTCAACATAGGCTTGTTAACTAGGCATCACAAGGCATGGTGATCTATAAAAATATCAAATGGTGTGGCCAAAATATAATTCCTAAATTTATATAAATCAACCACTATTATAGATGATTATATCTCTATGGTTGTATAATTTTTATTTATAGTTGATATTTTCCTACTTTTGAAGTGTATAGGATGTTCTAACCCACCATCACTTGGTTATGCTAAGACAACTCCTACTACGATACCTGAAGCATAAATATGTACATGTAATGACTTATTATAATCTATATAAAATAGGCTATGAGATATTAATAACCTTTATTTGAGTTTAATAAATGTCATTAGACATTTTGGGTTCATTTAAACTTTATATCTCTGCATAATAACTTTTCCAACAATACAAATATGGTTGTGTATCCCTTGATGAAAATAATGTAATATCTTTTGTGATCTAGAAAGGTTTACACATATGTGGAACTATTTGAAGGTGGAATCCCAACTATTACCATAATTTTATCCTGGTCAACTAGGATTCCATCACGGCATATGATGTGACCCATAAAAATATCAAAAAGTGTGAAAAATAACCATTTATTTAGATTTAATGAAATGCATAGGAATAAATAAAGTTGTAGTATTAGACTTAGATTAGACATGATATTTGAATAAAGAGAATATATCCTAATCATCCAAATATACTTTCATAAAATCATGAATAAAATCTATAAATTTAGTTATCATAACCCTAAAGAAAATTGATACAACATTCTTAAGACCAAACTGCATTACCTTATATGCAAATTTTATTTTAATATGATATTAATTTATGATAAGAATTTAATGGTATCCACTAAATCCATCTAAGAATGAGTATAATACATGGC